>OX438947.1:2500-47500 GCA_949316185.1 Pyrausta nigrata | reverse complement strand
TGTCGCAATACCTGACGAGGTGATCAGGATCTTGTGCTGCACCGTCACAGGGGCAGCTATCACTGTCTTTGATCTTGAACCGTTTTAAGTACGTGAGATGCGCGCCGTGCCCCGTCAGGTACTGCGTCAGGAAGAAAGATGGACTGGTGAGGCCGAAGAAGTTGTGAATGGCCCGCACTGTTGGAAACCGCCCTCTTGTCCACGATCCCTGGGTGGCCGACTGGTATCTCTCCTCCCATTCGTCCCGAAGTTGGTCCTTCGATTTCTTCTTGGGGAAGGATAGTGGGAAGAGCGAGTAATCTGGGGCCTTGTGCAAGGCGCAGGCCCTGCCCGCCTCCCCATCCGCCAATTCGTTGCCGGCAATGCCGCAGTGGGCCTTGACCCATGCGAACCGGATCCGCCCCCCGCCGTGATGAATGATCTTGTGGACCTCGGTGACCAGCGGGTTTAGGCTGCTCCGGTCGCCCATCGCCTTCAGGGCCGAGAGAGAGTCGGACAGGACCAACGTGTCAGAGTATGCTCGTGATGCTGCCAGGGCGCATGCCTCCTTGATGGCATATAGCTCCGCCTGAAAGACGGAGCATGAGTTGTGAAGCTTGTATTTTCTGGTTGTCACAGCGGCGGCACCGCGATCTGGGTCAACACAAACCATGGCTGCTCCGACAGTGCCGTCCTCCTGCTTGCTGCCATCGGTATATATTTGGACCGTGGCTTCAGTGCATAGATGGTCTATATCCTGTTGGTTGAGTGCCAGATCAAAATCTACCGTCACGCGATCGGCTGGGTGCAGCAGACTGGAGATGTTGGCCGGTTTTTCCAACCCAACGTCCTCTGGTAGATACTCCGTAACGCCTTTCGCTCTTGTTCTCTCTATCCTGGCTACGTGTTGTATTTGTAAGTCTAGTGGCGGGAAGCGGGCCAGAGCCAAGGCGGCGACCGTCGATGTAGTTCTATAGGCCCTAATGGCCTTGATTGCAAAGCCCCTCTGCAGCGAGGCAAGCTTGTCCTTTGCGTATTTGCGTTGGGTTATGTTGCCCCACACCCCAGCTGCGTATGTTATGGTCGGGGCCACCACATATTTATAGATGGCCTCGACGTTAGCCGGCTGCAGGCCCCATGAGGGTCTGGCGAAGAGACACAATCTTGTGAATAGCTTTTTCGCCTTGCCGATCTGGTGATCCAGGTGCTGGCCGAATCTAAGCCTGTCGTCGATGACGACACCTAGTAGTTTTAGGTTCGGCGAAAAGGGTATATGCATCCCCGACATGGTGATTTTTATCTTGGCCGCTTTAGGCGAGAAGGCTAGCGCCTTGGTCTTATTTGGCGCGAATATAAGTTTGTTTTTGTGCCCCCAAGCCGCGATGCCATCCAGGGCCTCGCCAGCCAGCCCTTCCACGCTTTGACGGTCTCTGGCCGCTACAACCAGAAAGACGTCATCCGCGTATGCCTGCAGATGGCATCCCTCAGGGAGAGGCCGGTCTAACAGGTCGTCAAGAAGCAGGTTCCAAAAAGCCGGACCACAGGCTGAGCCCTGGATGCAGCCTCTTTGCGTTCTCGCGCTCCCGCTGTGCCCAGCGTGGGTCAAAAATATAGGGCGGCTTCTGAGGTAGTTGCATATGATTTTAAATATATTTTTGGGGCAACCAATCGCTTTGAGCCTTGTGAGAATGGCAGGCCACCAAGCTCGGTCAAAGGCCGACTGAATATCCAGCGATATCGCCACTGTCAGTTGCTTATTCCTTATCCCATCTTGGATCTTGCCGACTGCTGTCAGGAGGGCGGACGTTGTAGATAAGCCACGGCGGAAGCCGAATTGCCTTGGGTTTAGTGTATTTCCGGTGGCCATACAGTGTGTAATCCTCCCGGTGAAAAGCTTCTCCAATATTTTACCAAATACCGGTATCAGCCCTATAGGTCTCTGGGACTTTAGTTCAGGGGAGCCCCCTCCCCCAGGCTTGGGAATGATTTTGAGGACCGTGTTCGTCCACAGCCTAGGGAAGTATCCCAGAGCCAGGCATCGGTTGTATATGTTGGTAAACAGCTCCGGGTACCTGGTGATGGCCACTAAGCAGATATCCGATGTTAGTCCGTCTAAGCCAGGGGCCTTTTTATGTGAGATGGACCTGGCCGCCTCCAGCACCTCACTGGCCACGAACGGCGGGTCGTCTGGGGTGTCTGGTGGCATCCTACATCTAGCTCTTATCTCAGCTTGCTCAGGTGAATCGAGTGCTTCGGGATCTGCTGGGTAGAAGTGTGCCAGAAGGGCCTCAACCGTGTCTTCGCCATCAGTTGTATGTGCCGTTGGTGTTGCAACTGTAGTCGGTGGGGTTCTGGACTGGCCACCGCGCAGGACCGGGTTTGTAATGGTCCACACTGTGTCCATTCCCTGGGCCTCGCAGAAGTCCCGGAAGTTCTTGGCTGATTCCGCTCTGATGTCCCTGACGTAGTTATCATGAGCCTCCTGCACCCTTGTCGCCAGGATCTCCATGGCTTCCGGAGGTTCTCCTCTTCTCCTCGCCCTTCTGTACCCTCTCCTGGCTTGCAGCAGACTACGTTTTAGTGCTGCCAAGTGTTCGTTCCAGAACGGGGGCTTGTGGGGTCTGCCTTCACCGGTGATGGTGGGAAAGGCGGCCTCCGCTGCACCGTTGATGGCTGCTGTGACTTTCCTTATGAGTTCTTCCAACTCTGACTCGGTGTGCGCCAGAGGGTCAGCTTGCAGTACACCCCACCACTGGAATGCCTCGTCCATGCGCTCCTTGAACCCTGACCAGTTGGCGTGGTCATCTATTCTGTACCGTCTAGTGGATTGCCGGGGTGGACGGCCTGTGGAGGCTGAGTGAGACAGGGCAAACTCGATGGGGATGTGCTGTGTCGTAGCCAGGATGCTTCTCGCCGTCCTCCATCCTGTAATCTCGTTGGCTAAGTCTTCAGTGGTCAGCGTCAGGTCGATCGCGCTTGTTCTGAGACCGCCATGCGTGGTAGTCTCAAACGTGTGGTCACCGGAGTTGCAGCAGACCAGTCCATAAGTGGATAGGAATTCATAGACTGCGTCCCCCCTGTCGTTACTGCGGCCAAGATGATCCCATTCGGGGTGCCACCCGTTGAAATCCCCTGCTAGAATACACTTGCAGCTAGAGTTGTGGTTCAAAATGGAGGAGAGGATGTTCAGGATATGGTCAGGGTCGGTGGCTGGCTGTAGATAGACGGAGACTAAAACGATAGATCTGTTAGCTAGGTTAATTTTGACGGTTGCGACATCGGGGGTGGAGTATTGTGCCATAAGTATGGCGCCGTGCCTGATTGAAAATTCTTTCTTGAGAAGAATGGCGGCTCGAACTGGTTTGTCCAGTGAAACCGACTGAAACACGTCGAGTCCGGCAGGGCTTTTAACAAAAAGCCCAGAGCCAACGTAAGGCTCCGAGATAAAGGCCGCCTGATGCTGACTCTGGACGAAATAGTTACAAAATTCAACGTTACTAGCATACGACTTATCAAGATTGCATTGTAGAAATTTGGTAACAGAGTTTCGTGTGCTTCGATTGTTAGTAGCCATAGTCAATTTTATAGCTAACTCTTAGTTTCATGTATTTAACTCTGGGACATTGATTTGAGGTAGCGGAGTGCTTTATTGCGTCAGTGCTAGTGTAGGTGCTAGATTTGGATTTGGTGCCATGGGTGGCACAGTTAAAACAGGTCGGGGTAGCGGCGGACTTACTGCAGGTGTCGGCACTGTGGCCCGACTCACTGCAGTGGGAACAGATTGGTTGGTTTTGACAGCGGCCCTGTGTGTGCCCGAATTGTAAGCACCCACGGCACTGCCGGAAGGGGGAGAATTCTTGAGTGTGGACCCTGTGGTGACCGACGCGCAGGTGGGTGAGGCCCGCGACAAATTTCCAGCAGGCAGGGTTGACTTCAATTACGGCGTTATAAAGTCTATCGCTGCGGTTCTTTCGCACGAATCTTAGTCGCATGTCCCCTCTTCTGCAATGGATGAGCTCGGCATTGTACTTTAGGATGACATCAGTGAGGGTATCCTGGGTGGTATCCTTAGGGACGCCCTTAAGAATAATCATGGGGCTCATCCTCTTTTCCTTTTCGGCTTCCACATCCGCTTCCAAACCCCCAGCGCTGGCCTTGCGAAATCGCTCTAGCGCATCCGTGGCATCCTTCTCCGACTCGAACTCAACTCGCACTTTACCTCGAGACAGGTTGGCGACCCTTGCCGCGGTGTATCCGGTTTCATTGAAGTTGATTACTTTGTCGAGAGCTTTGTACGCCTTCTCCACCGGGTGCCCGTCAGTTTTGAGGGACAAGACGATTGCTGGGCGACGCGGGGTTGGGCGTATTCCGTTAGAAGGGGGGGGTGGCATAGCGGCGGCCTGTGCGTATGTGTTGTTTGCCCCTATCTGAGTTTCAAGAGCGGCTGTGGCCTTGGCTCGTCCAAGCTCGCTGCGCATAGCTTGTGTCACCGCCTCTTTAACAATAGCAGGCAGCTGATCTGCGCAACAAGGCTTTGTGGTGACGTCGTTTGACGGCGCCTTCGGACTGCTGTCGGTGGGGTCTCGCGTTGGCCGTTGCTGTGGCACCATTAGTGTGGTGAGTTTCTGGCACAAGAGTGCCGCCTTAGTAGAGTTGTCTATGACCGCCTTCTTTTGTTCTCTCTTGACGCTTTTCCCGTCGGATAGCAAGGGCGGTATTGCAGCGATAAGGGAGCGTATCTCCTCGATGATGGTCGACGCCTCCATGTCAGCCGCGCAGGGTGGCATCGTTGAAGGCTGTTCAGGTTGGTGTAAGAGCTGACTGTCTGGCGACATGATCAGCGGGGGGGTGCCAATGGAAGTGGCTGAGCTGCTATTTAAGTTGATGGGGTCAATGCGCGTTGGGCTCCTGTCTAAGCTGTAAGTGTTCATGCCGCTGTGATGCGGGAGTGCCTGGCTCCAGCCTTCGGTCTCCGGCCTCCGGCCTTCGGGCTCCGGGCTCCGGCCTCCGGCCTCCGGCCTTCGGTCTCCGGCCTCCGGCCTCCGGACTCCGGCCACCAAGCTTCGGCCTCCGGCCTCCGGGCTCCGATCACCGGCCCGACGGCTCCGGCCTCCGGACTCCGGCCCGGCGACTCCAACTCCGGCCGCCAAACTTCCGCCTTCGGTCTCCGGGCTTCGGCCTCCGGCCCGACGGCTCCGGCCTCCGGCCTCCGACCCGACGATTCCAACTCCGGCCGCCAAACATCGGTCTTCGGTCTCCGGCCTCCGGCCTCCGGGCTCCGGGCTCCGGCCTCCGGCCCGACGACTCCGGCCTTCGGCCTCCGGCCCGACGACCCCAACTCCGGCCACCAGGCCGTGGTCTTCAGTCTCCGGCCTCCGGCCACCGGGCTCAGGCCTCCGGCCTCCGGCCACTAAGCTTTGGTCTCCGGCCTCCGGCCTCCAGGCTTCAGTCTTCGGTCTGCGGTCTCCGGCCTCCGGCCTCTGGGCTCCGGCCACCAAGCTTCGGCCTCCGGCCTCCGGGCTCCGGCCTCCGGCCCGACAGCTCCGGCCTCCGGCCTCCGGCCCGACGACTCCAACTCCGGCCACTGAACGTCGATCTTTGGTCTCCGGCCTCACGCCTCCGGCCTCCGGGCTTCGGCCTCCGGCTCGACGGCTCCGGCCTCCGGCCTCCGGCCCGACGACCCCAACTCCGGCCACCAAGCTTCGGTCTTCAGTCTCCGGCCTTCGGCCACCGGACTCCGGCCTCCGGCCTCCGGCCACCAAGCTTCGGTCTCCGGCCTCCGGCCTCGGGGCTCCGGCCACCAAGCTTCGGTCTCCGGCCTCCGGGCTCCGGCCTCCGGCCCGATGATTCCGGCCTCCGGGCTCCGGCCCGACGACTCCAACTCCGGGCAGCAAGCTTCGTTCTTCGGTCTCCGGCCTCCGGCCTCCGGGCTCCGGGCTCCGGCCTCCGGCCCGACGACTCTGGCCTCCGGCCTCCGGCCCGACGACCCCAACTCCGGCCACCAGGCCGTGGTCTTCAGTCTCCGGCCTCCGGCCACCGGGCTCCGGCCTCCGGCCTTCGGCCACTAAGCTTTGGTCTCCGGCCTCCTGCCTACGGTCTCCGGCCTCCGGCCTTCGGACTCCGGCCTCCGGCCTTCGGGCTCCGGCCTCCGGCCCTCGGGCTTCGGCCTCCGGCCCTCGGGCTCCGGCCTCCGGCCTTCGGGCTCCGGCCTCCGGGCTCCGGCCTCCGGCCTCCGGGCTCCGGCCTCCGGCCATCGGGTTCCGGCCTCCGGCCACCGGGCTCCGGCCTCCGGCCACCGGGCTCCGGCCTCCGGCCACCGGGTTCCGGCCACCGGGCTCCGGCCTCCGGACTCCGGCCACTGGGCTCCGGCCTCCGGGCTCCGGCCTTCGGCCAGCGGACCGAGTGACAGGTCCTTCCGCCTTGCGAGGCGGTGAACGAGTGACAGGCATACCGAATCCAAGCAAGACTATCTAACAAACACAAGTAAAAGAATATGGAAGCAATTAAATAGTAACTCTGTATTATGATCTAAGACTTACGTACAGATGCCGGATTCACAGCTGCTTCTCCTGCTAGCTCTAGCGCCTGTCTGCAGGCTTCCTGGTCCCGCAGCGCTTAGCACACTGATGCCACTTTATACCCACAGCACCGATTTCAATTAGCTGCACTGCACAAATGTTAAATATTTATTTAATACACGAGTGTCACTGTCACTTTCAACATACAATTCGCATTCTGGGTTGCAGGCTCCAGGCTCCTATTGTAGACACCGGGCTCCGGGCTGCGGCCTCCGGCCTCCGGCCCGACGACTCCGGCCTGCGGGCTCCGGCCCGACCACACCAACTCCGGCCACCAAGCGTCGGTCTCCGGCCTCCGGCCACCGAGCTTCGGTCTCCGGCCTCCGGCCACCAAGCTTCGGTCTTCGGTCTCCGGCCTCCAGGCTTCGGTCTTCGGCCTCCGGCCACCACCTTCGGTCTTCGGTCTCCGGCCTCCGGGCTCCGGCCACCAGCTTCGGTCTCCGGCCTCCGGCCTTCGGTCTCCGGCCTCCGGCCTTCGGTCTCCGGCCTCCGGCCTTCGGTCTCCGGCCTCCGGCCTCCGGGCTTCGGTCTTCGGTCTCCGGCCTCCGGCCTCCGGGCTTCGGTCTTCGGTCTCCGGCCTCCGGCCTCCGGGCTCCGGCCTCCGGGCTCCGGCCTCCGGCCTGCGGGCTCCGGCCACTACTAGCGGCGATGGGACGCGCGTGCTCGCCACGGCAGCGAGCGACCGACTGTGTCGGTTAGGTTAGGTTAGGTTAGGTTAGGTTAGGTTAGGTTAGGTTAGGTTAGGTTTTGTGACGGCCGCGAGGAGGATACCGCGCAACACACCCTCGAGTCGTGCCCGGCCTGGGCGAGGGAGCGCGAGGACCTCATCGCGGTAGTCGGAGGTGATTTGTCACTCGCTGCCATCGTGGCGAGGATGGCCGGATCCAGGGAGGCGTTTGCGGCCGTGCGAACCTTCTGCGAGAGCGTGCTCCTGCAGAAGGAGGAGGCGGAGAGGGTGCGAGAGGCTTCGGCTGACGCCCCGATGATCCGCCGCCGACGCACAGGCCGCTGGAGGGGACGCTTTGCTCTCCTCCTGCCGCCTCCCTGAAGGACCCCGGGTGTACTCGGTGCGGGGTACCGATACGCCCACACGGGGTCGCAGCGGCGCGTGTGTGTTCTCGCGCGTCGTTGCTTGTACCGAGGAGGGGGCTGCTCTCCCCTCCTCGAAGCCGGGCGGGGCCCTGTCAACTTCGTGGGCCGCAGCTGGGAGCGAGTGCGTGGTGGCATAGCGTTGGCTGAAACCCATGCACTCGCACCGACAACAGCACCGGAGGACACCGTCAGGTTTTTAGTGGGTTGGAGCCCCACATAACCCCCTCCACCATCCCCGCTGGCGGGGGGGGTATGCACCGCATTTTCCTGACGCAAAAAAAAAAAAAAAAAAAAAAAAAAAGGTTAGGTTAGGTTAGGTTAGGTTAGGTTTTTTTTTTTTTTTTTTTTTTTTTTTTTTTGTTGCGGCTCTGTCCCCCGAATATTCGTCCAGGATTGGATCGCTCAAAGGGTTTGTATTTTTATTCTTTTTTTTTGGGGTTTAGCCTTTATTGAAATGATGTCGCAATAACATTTTTTATTTCTTATCTTATACATTTTATATACTTATTCTATACAGAAGGGTTTTATCTTAATACAGTTTTCTTAAAACTAGATACAATGCCTTTTTCAGATTTTTATGTGCTATTCTTATTTCTATTACATGTGATTTTCTTATTTTCTAATAACATCTTTTACTTATTTCTATTACACATTTAACTCTAATTTATTATGTTGCTTAAACTATATGTCTATTGTTATTAGGCTTATTATCTAATATAATAATTTAATAACAATCTTATTTATCTAGGTCTTATTTTTATTATTAACTAATCTACAAATTTCTGTGCAGTATGCAATAAAATCCTGCCTAACTTCTTTGCCTTTGATAAGGTCTGGTAAGTTTTCTATGCTCACATTTATACCCGTTTTCTGAGTAAAATCGTATCTAATCCTATCATAGATGGGGCAGGTGGTTAAGACATGGGGAACAGTTTCATCTTCGCTAGGGTCACACGGGCATGATGGACTCTCCTTGCACTTGAAACGGTTCAAGTAATGGGAGAATCCACCATGTCCGGTAAGGATTTGTGTAAGCAACCCTGCCGGCTTTATTTTTCGTACTAGTTTATAGGCTTCCTCAGCGTTAGGAAGGAACAGCTTAGTTGTAGAAGCAGTTTCGCCCAATCTGTACCTGTCGCTCCATTTCATAATGGAGCGACTGCGTATCAGCCTTTTGGCGAATGACACCGGGCAGCGGTCATAGTCCGGTTTCTTCTTCGAAGCTATGGCGGCTGCCTTGGCCAGATCGTCGGCACGTTCATTGCCGGGGAGGCCTGCATGTGCCTTTATCCAGAACAAGGATACATCTTTGCCCTGGGTAAAGGCTTTCCTCAGGCTTTCCCTCGTCTCCACGGCTAGGGGGTGGAGGGAGCTATGGTTGGTGATCGTCTCCAAAGCGGCCATCGAATCACTATATAGACCATAGCTCTTCTCCCTCCCCTTCAGGACTTCGCCCATTGCCCTGCATATAGCCAATAGTTCCGCCTGGTAGACTGTGCAGTACTCGGACAGACAAAATTTTCGGTTCCGAATCTCGGCCTCACCTTTCCTTATGGAAAGTGCGGCTCCGACCTTCCCCTCGATTTTGCTGCCGTCGGTGAAGATACGCACCTCCTGCACGTTGTACCTGTCCACAAGGCTTTGGTCTACCAGACATTCAAACTTTATGGCTACATGCGTAGCGGGATGTGGAGTCTCCGCAAATCCCACCGGACTCTCGGTCTCTCTGTCTCCCAACTCTGGTAGGGATGACCCTCTCTTCGTCTCATACAGGGCGGCTGCCTCCTGTATTCTGAGGTCGAGAGGCAGTATCCCCGCCAGGGTCAGTGCCGAGTGTAGAGAGACTGTCCGGTACGATCTGCAAAGCTTCTGAGCGAAGCCCCTTTGCACCGAATTCAGCAACTTCTGTACCCCGATCTTGCTGGCCGCAGGAGCCCACGCTGCCGCGGCGTACATTATAACCGGCTCGACTGCCGCTGTATAAATTAGGCGAATCACCTCAGGGTGAAGCCCCCAATTTACCTTTGCGGCCCTAGAGAGCTGTTTATATATATCTAAGGCTCTCTTGGTTTGATTTGCTACATGTGTTCTGAAAGTTAATTTATTATCAATCGTGAGCCCTAGAATTTTTACTTCCTTAAAGGTGGCGACGTCAACCCCCCCCATACTAAGCAGTGGTGTGTCGTACTGGAGCTTTCTAGTTAGCACCATCGCACAGGTTTTGTGTGGAGCAAACTTAAGTTTGTTCCGTGCTCCCCACCGCTGGACATAATCAAGGGCTGCGTTCGCCTTCCTTGCAATTTCGATTGCCGTATCACCGTCAAACACTAGCACGACGTCATCGGCAAAAGCCTGGACGTAATGTCCCCCATCCGCCAACCCCCGCAGTAGAGGGTCCAACAAAAGGTTCCAAAGGATTGGACCACCAACTGACCCTTGCACGCATCCTTTGTTGGTGCTTCTTACCGCTTCTTCCCCGGCGAATCTTACACTGACTTTTCTGCGCTCCAGATAGCTATCCAGTAGCCTCCTGACATTTACCGGACACTTTTCCTCAGCCAGACGGACTCTGATTGCCGGCCACCATGCGCTATCGAAGGCCCCCTCTATATCCAATGACACTAGGGTTACCAGCTTCTTCAGCTCAATCTTACCCTTAATACGGTGTATTAGATTATAGAGGGCGTCCTCGGTGCTCCTCTGGGTCATGAATCCTAACTCTGGAAGGGATGACCCTCTCTTCGTCTCATACAGGGCGGCTGCCTCCTGTATTCTGAGGTCGAGAGGCAGTATCCCCGCCAGTGTCAGTGCCGAGTGTAGAGAGACTGTCCGGTATGATTTGCAGAGCTTCTGAGCGAAACCCCTCTGAACCGAGTTTAGCAACTTCTGCACCCCGATCTTGTTGGTCGCAGGAGCCCACGCTGCCGCGGCGTACATGATGACTGGTTCGACGGCTGCGGTATAAATTAGGCGGATAACCTCCGGATGCAAACCCCAATTTACTTTAGCGGCTCTCGAAAGCTGTTTGTAAATTTCCAGAGCTCTCCTGGTTTGGTTTGCGATGTGTGCGCTGAAAGTTAACTTATCATCTATTATGAGCCCTAGAATTTTTACTTCCCTAGAAATGGCGATGTCAACCCCCCCCATAGTAAGCAGTGGTGTGTCGTGTTTGAGTTTCCTCGTGAGCACCATCGCGCAGGTTTTTTGTGGAGCAAACTTCAGTTTGTTCCGCGCTCCCCACCGCTGAACGTATGCAAGGGCCGCATTCGCCCTTCCAGCAACCTCCATCGCCGTATCGCCATCAAAAACCAACACCACGTCATCGGCAAAAGCCTGGACGTAGTGTCCCCTGCTCTCTAACTCCCACAGTAGAGGGTCCAGCAGAAGGTTCCACAAGATGGGACCACCGATTGACCCTTGCACGCATCCTTTGTTTGTGTCCTTTACCGCTTCTTCCCCGGCGAATCTTACTCTGACTTTTCTGCGCTCCAGATAGCTATCCAGTAGCCTCCTGATATTTACCGGGCACTTTTCCTCAGCCAGACGGACTCGGATTGCCGGCCACCATGCGCTATCGAAGGCCCCCTCTATATCCAATGACACTAGGGTTACCAGCTTCTTCAGCTCAATCTTACCCTTGATGCGGTGTATTAGCGTATAGAGGGCGTCCTCGGTGCTCCTCTGGGGCATGAATCCATACTGGCGAGTACTAATCCTCGGTACTAGATGCCATTTGATCCTTGCTACTATAATCTTTTCCAGGACCTTCCCCAGTACCGGCAACAGACCAATAGGTCTGTAAGCCTTGGGTTTCGTGTAATCGTCCTTGCCCGGTTTTCTCAATACCACCACTGTGGCTTCCTTCCAGATGTCCGGGAAGTGTCCGATCAGTAGACACTTGTTACACAGGGCAAGGAAGGCGTCCAGGTCCTGGTGGATAGCCCGGCTGCAGATGTCTGCTGTGAAGCCATCCGCTCCTGGGGCCTTCTTTGGATTAAAACTCCCCACCGCAGTCTTCAGCTCCACCTCGGTAAATGGTGGGTCATGTTGTTCATCATGCCTCAACTCATTTACCTTCTTCGCTGACTCTCTTGTCATGCGATGGTGTTCATCGTCAGTTTCCTCCAGGTCTTGTGGGTAGAATGTCTCCGCTAGTAAGTTCGCCGATTCTCTTGGGTTCAGGTGTGCTCCGTCTTTGGTTAGGGTCAGGTCTTCTGTTCTCCTGGTGGTCCGGCCTATTACTCTGTAAATCCCCTCCCATAGGCCTTCACGATCTTGTTTGCTGCAGAACTCTTTCCAACTATCTATTTGGGCTTTCTTGGCTTGGCACTCGTATTCCTCTTTCTTTTCCAGGTACTCAGCTACCACTATATCTCTGCGGTGCGGTGCCGCGTTTCTGATCTTACGCCTGAAGGTAGTGGTAACTTTTTTCAGCCTCGCGAGCTCATCATTCCACCATGGGATCTTAAGTACCTCGGTACTTTTCTTTACCGGCATGCTGATTTTGCAGGCTTCTGTGATGGCGTTAGAATATTCTCGGACGAGTTGTTCCAGTTGGTCTTGGCTTACAATATTGTTTATTCGTTCAGCGTTAATGTCGTCTCGAGATTTAGCCTCTATTAGGGTGGTGTTAAACAGATCCCAGTCCGCTTTCTTTGTATTATAGAGCCTGGTTGTCCTCTGGACCTTCAGACCTCTACTTTTGCGGAGACTTATGTTGAAGGTGATAGCGTTGTGGTCCGAGCTCGTCATCTCCTGGTCTACCCTCCAGTTATCGACCAGTTCCAGTAGGTCTTCGGAACAGGCTGTTATATCAACGTAGCTGGTGAGCACCCTCGTACCTCTCACGGTATCAAACGTTGGCGTGTCACCTGTGTTGAGTACCTGCAATCCAGACTCTTCCAGGGTCCCGGACATTTCTTCACCCCTGTGGTCTTCTACGGTGCTGCCCCACCAGGTACTCTTGGCGTTGCTGTCTCCGCCTATCAGCAGTAATCTTGGGCCCAGCTCCTCTACGACCTCCCTCAGCCGTTCCAGGTATGGCCCTATGGGTTGATCCGGTTCGAAGTAGAAGGACACCGCCGCGATTTCCCAGGCGCTGGTTCGGATCCTCACTGCGACAATATTGTCGCTCGTGAGTTCCGGGCACTGTACGACGTCGAGCTCGCCATCAAAGACGACGATCGCCGCCTTAACAGTCCCATCTCCTACTGCAGCGTTCTGGTAGACTCTCGCCCCACGGTAGTCCTTCATCCTCTTCACCCTGCCCACGTAAGGCTCCTGGACCAGCGCAAACGCTAATTTGCGTTTGCTGGCCTCCACCATGAGTTCGGTCGTTGCAAGTTCCTTGCGCTGTAGGTTCGCCTGAGCCACTGCATAACATCTGGTGGGGACGCCTGCCCCAGAATGCGTAGGAACCACCTCAGCAGTACTGTACTTTAGCTCGTGCCAGTGCCTCCCACTTCCTGCGCACCGGACACTCTGAGCTATATGCGTTGTGCTCTGTGACTTCTAGTTTTGCCGCTGTACAGTTACAACACTTTGGAGCTACTGCCGTCATCCAGTCTGCACATTCACTCCTCATGTGTGGGCCCCCACAGTGCGTGCACTTAGGTATGGTCTCCTTACAAAATCTCCTCCCATGTCCGTACGCCAAGCACATGGAGCACTGGACAAGTGGGGATTGATCCGCAACCCGTATCCTTTGCATGTCGATATGCACTGCACCTTTCTCCATCAAGCGGTTGTAAATTTGTGGGGAGACCCTCACGATGACGTGATTCATCAGTGGATTCCTCGCTTTGCGCCGGAACTTAATCTCCGTCCTGTCGTCCCCCTTTTCGAGGCCATGAAAGACACTCCCATTCTGGTTCCTCAGTGCCTGTAGAATATCTTGATCAGTATGGCTTGAGATGATGTCCCTGAGAATAACCATTGGGTCCTGGTTCTTCATGTCCTCGAAATGAAGGCGACTAGCGGCGCTTTGGAGTCGTTCTTTGACTTTTTCCCTTTCTTCAATAGTTCTGCAGCCCAGTATTACCTTCTTATCCTTTATCTTGCGGACCCTCTCCACGGTCACCCATCCATCCTTAGCGTTGACAGCTTCCTGCACTTGCTTCATCACTTCGTCTCCTGTTTCGGTCTCATTCTTGGACTCGATAACGATCGAGTGAAGCGCACTCTGCCTTCCTACCGCTGGTCTGTTGTGTGGTACTGCTGCTACGTTTGCGTACGTCATTTGCTGTCTTGCGGCCTCGTGCTGAAGGATGATGGTATCTCGAAGTTTTTCGATTTCCTTTTGGGTCTTATCTATCTTCTCCCCTTGCTCCTTCATAAGTTGTATCAGATTGCTTTCTTCCGATCCTACACTATCCTGGACTAATTTCCTTGTTCTTTCCCCTTCTTTTTGACCTGTAACAGTCTTATCAATCTGCTTATTATCTATTACAGGTTTTGCTGCCGCCTCCTCCTTTACCAACTGGTACAGTTTTTCTACCGCCAAGGTGATCCCGGTCTTAAGATCCGCTCTCAGATTGCGAGACTCATTGATATGAGCCTTCGCCCTCAGGAGCCAGTTCTTGGCCTGGGTCACCCTGTCGGCAGTTTTAACTGAGTCTGTTCTCAGTCCCGGCGACACCGCCGCTGACTCCGTCGAGGCTCTCCTCGCCGCCGCCCTAGGCTCGGAGGGGACAGTCGTCTTCGGTTTGGTCCTCGGCAGTGCCACGGAGATCGTGGCCGTCTTTTTTGGTGAGTGGGCATGCGCTGTCGAGGTGCACGGCCTCGGTTCTGCGTTTGCACTCTCCCATTCACCGATGCTGCGTCTAACATTAGAGAGTTGGGTCGGTGTGGTCTGTGAAGGTCCTGCCTTCTCACCGTCTAATTCACGCATCGGGGATATGGGGGGGTTTGTCATCGTCGCCTTTTTGGCTGGGGTGCGCGCAGTTGCCATTGTACTGGACAGAGCTTTGTCCGGTCAATAAAACAAATTAAGGTTCAAAAGAACCGTATCTATCAAGAGATAGCTTAACTCTAAGACACTGGTCAATAGACTCAGTTGTCAAAACAATACACCAACAATAAAACACAAAGGCACTGGGAAATAGAACAAGAATAAAACAAATGAAATAAAATAATAAAGAACACTGATAATTTTTTAATAATTTTCCGCCTGTAAAAGATGGTACACGTGACTCTACAAGCCAGCAGAGTTACTCAATGAGCTATTTCTATTTCTGTTACTTGGTTAGGTCAGTTTTTACAATTTTTGCTAGTAACTCAAAGTTTCCCGTCCTTTTTATTCACTCTATGTAGAGTTTTGTACGTCAAGCTAAATGGTCCCGTCTCTCAAAAGCCTTATAAGAACTTATTCTAATTAAAAGAGTTTAAAATTTTTAATTTTTTCTATTTCTAAAAAACTCTATGTAGAGCCTCCGTCTCCACCGTGTGTTATACTGGTAGTGCTGCCTAAGACTAGTAGTCCAGAAAAAATCCCGATCTTCTAGGACTTTTGATTGCAGAGCTACGAGGGTTTTAAACTTTCCAAGATGGCGTCCAAGATGGCCGACCAAATATTGGATTGCTGATATCTCCGGCTCTAACAATCGTACAAACTCGGGGAAAAAAGTTCCCTGGGTGGTTTAGGTCACTCTACAGTTGGGCCTGATCAGCTCTACCAATTTTTTCCCAAAAAAAAAACTCTACAATTTCGAGACTCTAGCCTAATAGGATTTTGCAGAAGCCTGTCCTAAGGGTTTCAGCGAAAACCGCGTCGCTCTAGGCCCAACGGAAGCGGAGCTATGGGTCAGAACACCAAAACAAAATGGCGGACCAAGATGGCCGACAAGTTTTCGACGCCCTGTATCTCCGCAGCCGTTGGTCGTAGAGACACGAGCTTAGTATCGTTGAAATCGTCTTTACAGCAGCTATTCGAATCTTATTACCGTTCAAACCAGTAGAGCTCGAAATCAAAAACAAAAAATATCTCTATGTAGAGTCCAAAAAAGACAATATTATCCTAAGGGCGCAAAATTTTATCTCTTACGTACTAATCATAAAAAATTAAAAACTACAAAAAATACACCCTGCTCTATAACTTTTGAAGGGCTCTACGTAGAGTCTAGAATTCTATGAAGCGGCTGTGTATCTCGTTGAGACCTATCCAACGACGTGCCGTTTACTCAAATCGGTGCATAAAAGCCGGAGTTATTGCCGAAATAAATTTTGCCCCAAATTTCCGATTACGTAATTTCAAACTCAAAATGACCCCCCTGAATTTTGAGTTTTTCTCCAAAATTTTTGCACCGATTTGTTGGTTTTAACGAAAAAACGATCGTCACGTCGCAAGATTTTTGATATCTCAACCCCTGAATTTTTTACAACCCTTCAAAATTTATAGCCTAGAAAAATACCCCTGTTTTGTATTTAAATTATTTACAACTATTTATTAATTTAAAATTCTAAAATTAAAAGAAACAATTAGACTATTAAGTACACTACCTTTTAAAACTTTAAAAATTTGCAAATATTTAATTTTTACTATTTTTCTTTAATTTTAAAGTTAGGGGTTGAAAAATAGACACTTTTTTGGAAAAAATTTAAATTTTGTTTGAAAAATTTTATAAAAAATAGCTAAAAAATACAGATAATTTTACCTACGCCTAAAACACATATATTATGAGAAAAAAATTTAAAAAATATTAATAAATTAAAATACAAAAAGACGAAACAAAATAGGGGTAGTTTTTCCATACACACACAAATAAATCAATAACTTATTTTCTATAACAGATAGAAGGTTTTACTTTTTTCCAAAATAAGTACAAATAAGTAGGCTATCAAACACATATATGGCCACCCTCGCGAAAGCTACCCCTAAAGTACAGGGGGTGTTCAAAATCAAAATATATATATTTTTACACTTAAAAACAAGTAATAAAAATGCTTAAAATTAAAAAATGTCCAATTTTATATTTTAAAAGGTCTTAAATTTCACAGAACTACCCCTCCAAATTTTTTCAAATTTCTAGGGGGTGTTTTTCACCCCTTTTGAATTTTGGTCGAAAATTAAATATTAAATATCTTAAAAACTACTCAGTCGATTTTCTTGAAATTTTCACCGTCGAAAGAAAGTCTAATACTCGATTTTTCCCAATTATAAAATTTTAGGGTTGTCGATCTTGTTTAGAAGTTAGGGCTGTGCCAAAATTTTACTAACTTCAGAGGGTTGTAGCTCCGGAACCCGACGTCTTCCGGTGATGCTGATTGCAGTTCCCGGCTGCCTGAGCTGCCTCCTTCCCGATGGCGAAGCTGGATTTCCGGAATTCTGGTGTTTTCTCCGATCGTGACCACGCCGTTTTTCCGGAAAAAGTTTAATATCTCCGGAAAGCGCGACCGGAAAAATCCGGAAGAGGGGTCGATGTGTAGATCTCGGCAAGCCGCACAAAACAGCAATTCCAAATTGGTGGGTCGTCGCGGTGAAACTCGAGTTATTCGCACTCAAAGTTTATAATAACCTCAAAAGTGAGGTTAGAACCATATTTTCGAACACGTTTTTTCACATTTCACTGAAATTCACTGTTTTTTCACTTCTCCCGTGTAGCGCGCGAAAAAAGATGAAGATTGACGTTTCGCACGCGAAGATCGGACGTAAATTGCCGATTTTACGATTTTTTCGACACGGAGCAGGTGAATTTCGTGACGCTCGGGGCGGCGGTGAGCGCGGGACTGGGTTAGGTTAGGTTAGGTTAGGTTAGGTTAGGTTAGGTTAGGTTAGGTTAGGTTAGGTTAGGTTAGGTTAGGTTAGGTTAGGTTAGGTTAGGTTAGGTTAGGTTAGGTTAGGTTAGGTTAGGTTAGGTTAGGTTAGGTTAGGTTAAAGGGCAAAGGCAAGCGGACGAAGCAGGTGGCTAAGGTGGCAGCTCCAACTGCCCCAGTAGCCAAGGAGGCTGCACCACGTCCTGTACCCTCCGCCTCCCCGAAACCCGGCCCGTCCTCGGCCCCGGTACTACCGATGTCTGAGGACGGATATCTTCTTCTTCCCTCCACCACTCCCGCTAACGAGTGGAAAAAGGTGGAGAAGAAGAAAAAGAAGAAGTCCAAGGCAAAGAAGGCGGCGCCTTCTACTTCTGCTTCCACTGCAAAGCCGGAAGCGTCGAAGTCATCCGGCAAAAGGGGGAAGAAAAAGAGGTCGGGAAAATTGACTCCCCCCAAGACTGCGGCCGTGGTGATCACCATCACGCCGGAGGCAGAAAAACGGGGGGAGACTTACGGCTCCATATTGGAGAAGGCACGCGAATCGGTGAACCCGCTTATCCAGGGGTTCGCCGACGCAGTGAAATGCCGAAAAACGCAGACCGGGGCTCGAATATTTGAGTTCCCGGGCGTAGGGCGTGAAGGAAACGCAGACTTGTTCGCTGCGAAGCTGCGAGAGGCCGTGGCCGACGCAGCAAAGGTGGCGCGCCCGCAGAAGTTGGCGCCCCTTATGGTCCTGGAAATGGACGACTCTGTCTCCAGGGCCGAAGTGATCGCCATGGCCGCCAAGATCGGTGGCTGCGATGAGGCCGCCATCAAAGGCGGTGAAATCCGCAATGGTCGCGGGGGATACAGGGCCATCTACCTGCAGGTCCCGGTAGCCGCCGCCAAGATCCTCTTGGCCCGAAAGCGGATCCCCTTGGGCCTTAGCTCAGCCCTGGTCCGTGCCCTGGAGCAGTTGCCAATGCGCTGCTTCAGGTGCTATGGGACAGGCCACGCAAGGGCCTGCTGTCCGTCTGCAGACCGGACACAGCTGTGCCTACGCTGCGGGTCAGCCGATCACAAGATCGGCTCCTGCAAGGCACAGCCCAAATGCGCGGTCTGCACGGCCAGCAAAGTGGCCGCCGGTCACGTGATGGGGGGTCCTAAATGCAACCCCCCACCAAAGAAGGGCAAGCTGCAGGCATCGATCCCGCCTGCGGCGACAGCGGCTGAGGTCAGTCCTGAGCCAGCAGAAGGGAATGGTGCGATGTCCGATTGATGCAAGAAGTAAGACATCGCACCATCCTCCAGGGCAATTTAAATCATTGCCGGGCGGCTCAGGACCTGATGACTCAGGCTATGGCCGATTGGACGGCAGGGTTGGCGGTGGTCGCCGAGCCATACTCCGTACCTCCCAATTGGGTAGCGGACAGGGATGGCTTGGTTGCCATCGCCTCGCGGCCCTCCGCGGATTCCCCTCCGCTCGCACTTATAGAGAGCGGGTCCGGGTACGTGGCCGCCGCGTGGGGGGAAATCACTGTCATCGGTGTCTATTTTTCCCCCAACCGCCCTCTAGCTGAGCTGGACCAGCTGCTCACTAACCTGGCGGCAGCGGTCGCCCGAATGTCGCCGAGGCAAATTGCTGTGCTCGGCGACCTAAACGCTAAATCGGTGTCTTGGGGGAACCCAGCCACTGATCCGCGTGGGAGACTGGTAGAGTTGTGGGCAACGTCGGTCGGCCTGTCCCTCTTGAACAGAGGGACAACCCATACATGCGTGCGGCAGCAGGGAGGGTCGGTGGTGGACATATCGTTCACCACCCCTGCACTAGCCGCACGCGTGAAAAGGTGGGAAGTCGATCTGGCGGAGACTCTATCCGATCATCGCCATATTCGGATAGAGTTCTCAGTCCACAGCTCCCGAGGAGGGCCGAGTCACGGTACGGTGAAGTTCCCTAGATGGGCACTCACCAAACTGGACCGTGACATGGCGAAGGAGGCGGCTTTCGTCCAGGATTGGTTCGGGGCTCCGTCTGATCCGGACGTGGACGTAGCCGCCGGGCGCCTGCGGAGCGCGCTGACCGAGGTATGCAATGCAAGCATGCCTCGGTCTTGCCGGCCCCCACCAAAGCGGGCGGTGTATTGGTGGTCGGCGGAACTTGCAGACCTGCGGGCTGCTTGTGTCGCGGCCCGAAGGTCTTACACCCGGAGCCGCCGCCGCAGCCACCGAGATGAAGAAGAGGAGGGCCGCCTGTACTCCCTCTATAAGGAAGCGAGGCACACATTCAAGGCGGCCATAGGCACCGCTAAGGACTTGGCGCGGGAGGAGATGCTGGAGAGTCTCAATGACGATCCGTGGGGGAGACCGTATAAGGCGGTGCGCAACAAGCTGCGCCCCATAGGTCCCCCACTGACAGAGACTCTCCAGCCAAATCTTTTGGAGGGGGTTGTCCGGGTTCTGTTCCCGGACAATACTTCGTTCACCCCTCCAAAGATGGATCCTCCCTTCGGAAGCGGCCCTCCAGCCGCGGGTTTTGACCCCATCACTGCGGAGGAGTTTGACACAGCGTCAGAGCACCTCCGCAGCAAGAAGACGGCGCCGGGTCCAGACGGGGTCCCGGCCAGGGTCATGGCCATCGCCGTGTCGGAGATGGCTGGTCGTTTTCGGGACCTCTTCAACCGATGCTTTGAGGTGGGGAGGTTTCCGAAAACGTGGAAGGAGGGCCTTTTGGTCCTCCTTAGGAAGGAAGGGCGGCCGGCGGATTCCCCGTCCGGTTACCGCCCCATAGTCCTCCTAGACGAGGCGGGCAAGCTTTTTGAGAAGCTGATAGCTACCCGCCTCAACGAGCACCTGGTGGGAACCGGCCCAAACCTAGCTGACGCCCAGTATGGGTTTCGGGCGGGCCGGTCTACAATCGACGCCCTGACAAAGCTCAGGGCGACGACAAGCGAGGCCGCAGAGAGGGGGGAGGGCGTGCTGGCTATATCATTTGATATAGCCAACGCATTTAACACCATCCCCCACTCTACAATTCTGGAGGCACTCCGCTATCACGGAGTGCCTCTTTATTTGCGGGCCCTGTTGGCGGACTACCTCTCGGACAGAGAGGTGCTTTACGTCAACAGGGACGGACGCCTTCAGCGGCGGAAAGTGGAAGCCGGGGTTCCTCAGGGGTCGGTGCTCGGCCCCTTACTGTGGAACCTCGGATATAATTGGCTGCTCCGAGGTGCCCTGCTCCGTGGCATGAGTGTCATATGCTACGCAGATGACACTCTTGTCACGGCTCGGGGGCGGACTTTCGGAGTGGCCGCGTGTCTGGCTTCGGCTGGCGGCACCCTTGTCGCTGAGAGGATCCGCCGGCTGGGGCTCGAGGTGGCGCTGCACAAGACCGAGGCCCTCTTCTTTCCAGGGCCTCGGCAGCATGCCCCTCACGACGCCCACATCATCGTAGGCGGCGTGAGGGTTGAAGTGAAGGCCCAGATGAAATATCTGGGCCTGATCTTAGATGGCCGTTGGCACTTCGGCCCTCATTTCGCAGGCTTATCAGAACGCCTGTTGAGGGCCGCCGACGCGTTTAGCTGGCTCCTCCCTAATCTGGGGGGGCCGAGAACGAGGTGCAGGCGATTGTATGCCGGCGTCCTAAGGAGTATGGCGCTCTACGGCGCCCCCGTGTGGGTAGACTCCCTCAACAAGAGGGAGAACGCCGCCCTCCTCCGCAGGCCCCAACGGGCCATTGCACAGCGGGTGGGGAGGGCATACCGCACGGTTGGGGGCGCTGCGGCCTGTGCTCTTGCGGGCACGCCACCGTGGGAGCTGGAAGCTCAGGTCCTCGCCACCGTCTACAAATGGACGGCGGAACAGAGGGCCCACGAAGTGCGACCGGCTCCCGAAGAGCGAGGAGCGGTGCGGCGCGAGGCGCACGAAGCCATGGTCCGTCTGTGGAAGGAAGACCTGGCGAGTGCGCCGTTCGGGCGCCGCACGTTGGATGCCATCGGTCCAAATCTGGACCGGTGGCTGGAGAGGCCCCACGGGTTCCTCACTTACCGTCTGGTGCAGGTGCTGACCGGGCATGGTTGCTTCGGTGACTACCTGCATCGGATCGGGAGAGAGGAATCCCCGTCGTGCCATGAGTGTGGCGCGACGGAGGACACGGCGCAGCATACCCTCGCAGTCTGCCCAGGCTGGGAGGAGCAGCGCCGGGTTCTAGTGGCGGCGGTCGGCCAGGACCTGTCATTGCCTAGTATGGTAAACGCCATGCTAGACGATGAGAGGTCTTGGAAGGCGGTAGCCACCTTCTGCGAGACTGTGATTTCGCAGAAGGAGGCGGCGGAGCGGGAGAGGGAGGATGATCCCTCAGCGCCCCCGCTCCGCAGACGGAGGGTGGGCAGGAGAAGGCGGTTGTACGATCGCTCTCTTGTCCCCCAAGGTGGCCCGCAGGCTGGAGGCACGGGGGTGCCTCCTCCTGCATTGCACGCGCCACCACCGTCGAGAGGGAATAGTGCCGCGTCCCCGGCTATTCCCTCTGTCCCCCCGCAAGGGGGGCGCGCTGGGCCCGCCGTGTAGGCGGGCAGCTGTCCGGGGTGTTCATGGATGTCAAGGCTTTTGCTAGACTCCCATGTCGCCCCGTAGACAGGGAAGGGAAGCCGCAGGTTTTTGGTGGGTAGTCGCCGCTCGCTTTTTCCAGAGCGGTGGGAGTCCCACACACGGCTGAGGCCCCCCGGTCTCGGCTACGGCTCATAAATGGGTTTTCCTGCGTTAAAAAAAAAAAAAAAAAAAGGTTAGGTTAGGTTAGGTTAGGTTAGGTTAGGTTAGGTTAGGTTAGGTTAGGTTAGGTTAGGTTAGGTTAGGTTAGGTTAGGTTAGGTTAGGTTAGGTTAGGTTCCCCCCTGATGGACACCTACCTTGTCGTGGTAGGGGGGCTCAGTAGCCTGTCGCAATCCAGCGGCAGGTGAAGCCAAGAGGTGTCTCCGAGGTGTTCCCGCTGCGTCTGTCCCGCATCGGGCGGCAGTGGGAGTCTGGCGTCTGTCCCGTATCGGGCGGCCAGGTCGTAGTGCGCATTTAGTGCACAACAGGGGTTTGCGCGCCGCCTGCTCTGCTTACGGAGTGGCTCGGTGTGCGCAAGGCGTCGGGAAACTGGCGCCCGGGGGGGAAAGACCTGGCAGCGAGTGTCGTGGATCACGTCTCGCGGCTCGCTGCTGGGCCGGTCTTGCCTTGATTGGCCGGGCCGAGAGGGAGGAAACCTCTATAAAAAGTTACCCCAATCCTAAGTTCGGTGCCGTGGCGAGGGGATGCATGGCTGACGGGTGGTCAGTCGTGAACGGCACACCTCTAGGGAACCGGCGGACTCCCTAGAGTATGTACGCTTGCCCGGGTACAGGGGGCACTGCCCGGGTGGACCTTTATTTCCCCCACACTCGTGGGAACAATAATGAGTTACCTTTTAAATAAAAACGAAACTGGGGATATGGGGGGTGAATCTCTGCGCGAGCAGATTGTGGAGGAAAGGAGAGACGAGATGAGTAGTGCGCAGTGCGACGAACGTGAGTCGCCGCGCGGAAACATTGGAGATAGCGCTAGAGCGCTGATCGGGTCCGGATCCCGCGAATTGCGGGTATCCTTAACCCGCATTAACGCGGACGCAGACATGGAGGAGATGTCCGATTCTTCGGCGGCAACAATGGCGTCGGCTGAAGCGGGTGACAGGTTTTGGGCGGCTCGTAAGCGGCAACACAGCCAGCGGGGCAGCGGGTCAGATTCTGACTCTGACCGCTCGAGAACGTCCAAAGTTCTGGCGACGCCCAAAACCAAAACACAGAGAGGTCGTGGCCGGCCGCCTACAACTGGGCAATACGTTGGCCTTGCAGAGAGGAAAAAAGAGTTTTTGAAGCTCCAGCAGCAGGAACTAGAACTTCAGGCAGAGAGGGAGATGTTGGACATCACCGTGGAGGCCCGTAAGTCGAGGGATAGGACACGAAGTGTGCTGTCCAGCTGCGGGTCTCCGGACCATGAAGTGACCACACAGTGCCTGAAACAACAAATTGCCCAAGGGCTCACCATGATTCAGGACGTAAAGTCCAAGTCTGGGAAGCTGAAGGGCACTATGCAGGCGGCTCTAAACACCGCGACGGATATGATCCGGGAGGCGTCGAGTGCTCTGGCCACCAGGACCGTCAGTGAGGAGGTACGCAGCCTGCAGGTACAAAACCAGCGGCTGCAGTCAGAAATGGAGCAGTTGAAAAAAGAACTGGCGGACCTAAAAGACAAGCTTCGCTCTGGAGAGACTTCGGCCTCCACCGGCGGGAAACCGCCCTCCGATAACATGGAGGAGTGGGCGGCCAAGATACTGAGCATGACAACCGCTCGTATCAATGCCACGGTGGAGGGCCTGGAATCGCGGCTCAACCCCGAACCACGGCTGCGTCCGGCGCTCGCCTTTGAAAGGCGGAAAAGCGCCAACACACCCACCGAGGAGCAGGTGCCTGCTGTGGCTACACCCACAAAGGCAAGCACAAGTAAACAGGGAGTTAATAATGCCCCTCGGGTAATAAAGGCCACTAACGCTCAAGGGCCTATTGTGGAGCCTGCAGGCGCCTCGAAGCGGCCCAAAAAGAAGAGAGCTAAGAAAGCAAAAGCAGAGAGGGCACCCGCATCTGTGGTGGCACAACCCCCGCGGCCGTTACCCCCGGCACCAGTCTCCACTGAAGAAGGCTGGACGACTGTGGCAAAACGGGGGAAGACCAACGGAGGAGGCAATGAAAGGGCCAAGCAGCAGCCGAAACAGGCTGCCAAGATAATAGCCCGCCCACCTAAATCCTCTGCGGTGGTAATTACCGTTCAGGAGGGCGCGGCTGATCGCGGGATGACGTATGCCATGGCGGTGGCAGAGGCCAAGCAACGCATAAACATCGCGGAGCTTGGCATTGATGGCGTGCGCTTTAGGAAGGCACTGACGGGGGCCACAATAATAGAGGTACCTGGTGCCACTAGCGGTGATAAAGCGGACTCCCTAGCCGCAAGGCTCAGGGAGATTTACAATGAAGACGACATACGGGTGTCCAGACCCACGAGATGCGCTGAGCTAAGAATCTCAGGTCTGGACGATTCCGTCACAACGGCGGAAATACAGTCGAGTGTGTCCCGGCTTGGCGATTGCCCTGCCGACCAAATAAAAGTAGGCTCTCCCCGCCAAGACCACACAGGCCTTTACGCTGTGTGGGTGCGCTGCCCTGTTGCAGCAGCAAAGAAGGTCGTGGAGGGTCGCCTACTTATCGGTTGGGTGGTCGCCAAAGTGAAGGCCCTGCCACATAGAAGCGTCCGCTGCTTCCGCTGTCTGGAGGCCGGCCACGTGCGGGCTCAGTGTCGGTCTGAAGCCGACAGAAGTAGTCAGTGCTACAGATGTGGTCAGTTGGGGCATATATCCAACACATGCACCAACGACCCGCACTGCACACTGTGTTCAGTGGCGGGTAAGGCAGCGGGGCACCGACTGGGCAGTAGCGCCTGTAAGGCCCCCGCAACTAAGAAAGGCAGGAAGGTCACCGCTGGAGCGCGAAGCCAGCAGAGGCCCTCCCAGTCCCAGAAGGGACATGAGGAGGCAGAAATGTCTGGGGCCGATTAAATGGCCCAATCATTCCTGCAGGCGAATCTCAACCACTCTGCCAGAGCTCAGGATCTTCTACTCCAGAGCATGGCAGAGTGGCTGATAAATGTGGCTGTGATCGCCGAACCTTATTCGGTTCCTCCCAAAGATAATTGGGTTGGGGACTTAGATGGCACGGTGGCGATCACGACGCAGACTGCAGCAGGCTCTCCACCCTTTGACAAGACGGTAAAGGGCAATGGGTATGTGGCGGCCTTCTTTAGGGAAGTTGTGGTGATCGGGGTATATTTCTCGCCGAACAAAAGCCTCGCCGATTTTGAGCGGTTCTTGGTGGACTTGGGGGCTCTCATCCGTCAGTGTCATCCGTATCCTATGCTTGTGGCCGGAGACCTCAATGCCAAATCCACGGCATGGGGATCCCCGGCCACGGATGCGCGCGGAGACGAAGTAGATGAGTGGGCGGTCGAGCTGGGACTCGTTCTTCTCAACCGTGGGACGGTCGAGACGTGTGTGCGGCAGAATGGAGGGTCCATAGTGGACGTGACTTTCGCCAGTCCAGTTGTAGCACGCCGTGTCCAGGGCTGGGAGGTCCAGGAGGGCGTCGAGACACTATCGGACCACCGGTACATCCGGTTCCACGTCTCCGCTTTTCTGGCAATCCCGAGCAGCCCAAGCCGGCCCCCGCGCGAGAACGGCCCGAGGTGGGCGCTGAAATGCCTGGATAGGGATGTCTTGGAGGAGGCGTCGATAGTGCAGGCATGGATGCCCGCGCCGGACACTGAGGGCATGGGAATCGAGACAGAGGCGGAGTGGTTCCGGGTAAGCATGACTCAGATCTGCGATGCGGCGATGCCCCGCGTTCGGCCTCTCCCGCCCAGACGGCAGGTATACTGGTGGTCTCCGGAGATAGCGCAGCTACGCAGTGCGTGCGTCAATGCGAGGCGCCAGTATACCAGAAGTCGAAGGCGACGGCGTCGGGATGAGGCCCGGGAAGCCGAACTGTACGCCGCTTACAGAGAGTGTGCACATAGCCTCCAGGTGGCTATTTGCAGGGCAAAGGCTGATGCCTGGGAACAGCTGCTGGAGACTCTTAACAGCGACCCGTGGGGACGCCCGTACAAAATGGTGCGGAGCAAGCTACGCCCTTGGGCTCCCCCGCTCACGCAAAGTCTCCAGCCAGAGCTGCTGGAAAGAGTGATGTCGGCCTTATTCCCGGACGCTGGGGATTTTGAGCCACCGGAGATGTCCGCTCGTCAGGAGGTCGTGGAGGAGGCAGAGGTGCCTGAAGTGTCCTTGGGAGAGCTAGGGGCTGCGGTGCTTAGGCTGAAAGCCAAGAACACCGCCCCAGGCCTCGACGGGATTCCTGGTCGCGCCTGGGTGATAGCCCTCAAGGCCCTGGACGAAAGATTAAGGCGGCTCTTTACCGCTTGCCTCGAGCAGGGTGTTTTCCCCCGTTCCTGGAAAGTGGGGAGGCTGGTTCTACTAAAAAAGGAAGGGCGTCCAGCTGATTCACCGTCGGCGTATCGGCCTATAGTCCTGCTAGACGAGGTGAGCAAGCTCTTTGAGCGTGTCATTTCAGCTCGCCTCGTCAAGCACCTAGAGACGGTAGGGCCTGATCTGGCCGATTGTCAGTATGGTTTCCGGAGGGGCAGATCCACGATTGACGCGATCTCGCGAGTGAGGGCCCTTTCGGAGGAGGCCACGTCCCGGGGTGAGGTCGTCTTGGCAGTGTCCTTGGACATCGCCAACGCCTTCAACTCCCTCCCCTGGGACTGTATCAAGAAGGCCTTAAAGTACCATGGCGTACCCGACTACTTGTGTCGAATAATCGATGCCTATCTGTCGGAGCGGGCGGTGCAGTTCCCGACTAAAGATGGTTGGAGCGACAGGCCGGTGACGCGTGGCGTTCCGCAGGGGTCGGTACTCGGGCCACTCCTGTGGAACATAGGCTACGATTGGGTGCTGCGGGGCGCAAACTTGAGAGGGGTTGGCGTTGTTTGCTACGCCGACGATACCCTCGTCACGTCCCGCGGCAAAACCTATCGGGAGGCTTCCATCTTGGCCACTGCAGGCGTTGCGCACATAGTTGCGCGCATCCGCCGTTTGGGGCTGGACGTGGCGCTCAACAAATCCGAGGCGCTGTGTTTTCACGGCCCTCGGAACGCGCCACCAGCCGGAAACCAAATCGTGGTTGGCGGAGTCCCCATCGGCATCAACTCGACGATGCGGTACCTAGGCATCGTCCTTGATGGCCGATGGACCTTCAAGGCGCACTTCAGCCGCTTGGCGCCGAAATTGGTGCGGACTGCCGGGGCTCTTAGCTGGCTTCTCCCGAATGTGGGTGGGCCGAAAGCAAGCTGCCGTCGTCTTTTCACCGGGGTGGTACGGTCGATGGCTCTCTACGGGGCCCCGATCTGGGCGGACATCCTAACTGCCCACAACAAGGCCCTCCTGCGCAAAGCGCAACGGGTCATGGCAATTAGGGTGGTGAGGGGATATCGTACCATCTCGTACGAGGCGGCTTGCGTCATGGCTGGAACCCCACCATGGGATTTGGAGGCCAAAGTCCTGGCGTCAGTGCACCGGAGAGTTGCAGAGGCGCGGGCCTCAGACGCACACCCGGAGGTAGAAGATGTCCGCAGATGGAGGACGGATGCGCAAGACATCCTTATGCGCGAGTGGGCAGAAAGGTTGGTTGACCCGAGTGCGGGCCATCGCACCATCGGTGCCATACGGCCAGTTCTCCAGTTCTGGGCAGACCGCAAGCATGGTATGCTCACCTTTCGGCTTGTGCAGGTGCTAAGCGGCCACGGCTGCTTCGGTCGATACCTGCACCGAGTCGCTGGGAGGGAGCCTACCATGCAATGTCATCATTGCGGTGCCCAAGAGGATACGGCGGACCACACTCTCGCCGAATGCCCAGCTTGGGCGGACGAGCGCGCGCAGTTGACCGCGGTAGTTGGCGCGGACTTATCGCTGCCGGCAGTTGTGGTGGCGATGCTCGGACTTGAGAGCAAATGGAAAGCGGTGGCAGCCTTCTGCGAAGCGGTGATGGAGCTTAAAGAATCGGCGGAGAGGGCGCGCGAGGAAGACGCCCAGGCTGACCCTATGCGCCGCAGAAGATTGGGGCGAAGGCGTAGGGACAACGCCCGTTACCTTCCCCCGTAAGATGCATCTCTGGGCGGTGGACAGTGGGGACTGTCTGCTGCTCGTTCAAGAGGTTCCCGAGGTTGTAGTGGCATGTCACGTGTTCTGGCATGCCGCTAATAAGGCGGAAGCGGGGCAAGGCCCCGCGCATTGAGGAGTCCAGTTGCGGACGTGCACAATGCGACGTTGCGGAAGACGCGTGTCAGCGTTCCCGTGGCGTCGCGACTCGGTGACGAGGCGGAACACCGTGGTTGGTTTTAGTGGGTAGGACGCCCTTATTAGGGCGGGAGTCCCACACAGGCCCTCCCTTCCCCAGGGGGGGGTATCGTGCGTAAATGCATTTCCACCACGTTAAAAAAAAAAAAAAAAAAAAGGTTAGGTTAGGTTAGGTTAGGTTAGGTTAGGTTAGGTTAGGTTAGGTTAGGTTAGGTTAGGTTAGGTTAGGTTAGGTTAGGTTAGGTTAGGTTAGGTTAGGTTAGGTTAGGTTAGGTTAGGTTAGGTTAGGTTAGGTTAGGTTAGGTTAGGTTAGGTTAGGTTAGGTTAGGTTAGGTTAGGTTAGGTTAGGTTAGGTTCCGGCCGATGGACTCTCCATCGGCCTATCGGCCGATTGTGTTGCTGGACGAGGCGGGGAAACTTTTCGAGAGGATTCTCGTGACCCGCATCGTCCGACACTTGGCAACCACCGGCCCTGATCTGGCGGAGGCCCAGTTTGGCTTCCGAGCCGGCCGCTCGACCCTGGACGCGCTAGGCTTTTTGGAAGAGATGGTGAAGGGTGCTGCCGAGGGTGGGGAAAGGCTGTTGGCGATATCTCTCGATATCGCCAACGCATTCAACAGCATTCCCCACACCACCATCATCGAGGCCCTGCGCGCCCACGGAGTGCCGCCGTACTTGGTCCACCTCCTGTCCGATTACCTCCGGGACAGGATGGTTACGTACGTGGACCAGGGCGGCTTGCTAAGGAGTCACCGCGTGGAGTCCGGTGTTCCACAGGGATCAGTCCTCGGACCATGCCTGTGGAATATCGGATTCGACTGGCTGTTGAGGGGCACACTCCCCCCGGGCGTGAGGGTCGTCTGCTACGCGGACGACACTCTCGTGCTGGCCCGGGCTTGGGATGTAGCGCGGGTCCTCCAGCTGGCCACCGCGGCATGCGACCTTGTGGTCCAACGGATCCGTCTGTTGGGCCTCAGGGTCGCTCTGGAGAAGTCGGAGGCCGTCTTGTTTGACGGCCCGAGACAACGCCACCCGCCGAACATCAGCTTGATGGTCGACGGCGTGGCCATCGACGTTAAGCCCCAGATGAAATATCTGGGGCTTATCATCGACAGCCGGTGGCGGTTCGGCCGTCACTTCGCCGAATTGTCACCCCGGCTGCTAAAGACGGCGGACTCGCTGGGGTGGTTACTGCCGAACCTGGGCGGGCCGAGCGCTCAATGCCGGCGTCTCTACGCCGGCATTCTTAAGAGCATGGCCCTTTACGGCGCCCCCATCTGGGCGGACCGCCTGAGTCGAGACAACGTGTCTCAGCTCAGGCGGCCCCAGCGAGTCATCGCGCAGAGAGCGGCCCGCTGCTACTCCACAGTAGCGGGCGCAGTGGCGTGTGCCCTGGCCGGGACCCCGCCTTGGGAGCTCGAGGCCAGAGTCCTGGCCTGGACATACGCGCGACGGTCGGAGCAGCGTTCTCGGGGAGAGCGCGGCTCCCTAGAGGAGGAGCGCGCTTTCGAGCGCCAGACCCGAGAGCTGCTGATTCGGGCCTGGACCGGGGTTCTAAACTCTTCGGAGTCGGGTCGAGCCACCCTCGACGCCCTGACCCCGGTCCTGACCCGATGGATAGAGAGACGGCACGGCTCCCTCACCTACCGACTGGTGCAGGTCCTCACAGGACACGGGTGCTTCGGCGCCTATCTGCACCGGATCGGTCGGGAGGAGACCGCCGCGTGCCACGAGTGCGGTGCTGCGGAGGACACGGCTCAACACACCCTTGAGTTGTGCCCGGCGTGGCAGTCGCAGCGCCGTACTCTGGTCGCGGAGATCGGCCAGGACCTCTCCCTCCCCAGCGTGGTGGAGGCCATGCTCGGGAGTGACAGAGCCTGGAAGGCCGTCGCCTCCTTCTGCGAGGACGTTATCTCACAGAAGGAGGCAGCGGAGAGGGTGCGGGAGGAGGATCCTCTTGCCGCCCCGATCCGGAGGCGACGTACGGGGCGGAGACGGCGGCGTTATAACCACCTGATCCCCCCTGGTGGAGGCCAGCCAGCGTTGGGTACGGGGGTACCCGCGCCGGCATTGCACGCGCCTCCACCGCCGCCTGACGGGAATGTCCGCACACTCCGGGCCATTCCCGTTGCCCCCCCTCACGGGGTGGGCTTGCCGGGCCTGCTACGGCGGGCAGTCACCGACGGGGCAGCGGTAGTATCCGACCGGCTTCCCGCAGCCCCGTCCGCCGCTCGCGAGTCGTCGAGCGAGTCGTCGCCGTCCGATTTTTCGGACGACGACGATTGGTTCGAGACGACTCATGAGCTGCCAGGTGACTGACGGAGTGTCGTTGGTTTTTAGTGGGTATGGGCGTCTGAGCTCGAGTCCCACATAACTCGCTGTCCCCCCGGGCGGCGAGTATGCGTAATGCATTTTCCAACGTAAAAAAAAAAAAAAAAAAAAAGGTTAGGTTAGGTTAGGTTAGGTTAGGTTAGGTTAGGTTAGGTTAGGTTAGGTTCTCCCCCGATGGACACCCACCTTGTCGTGGTGGGGGGGCTCAGTAGCCTGTCGCAATCCAGCGGCAGGTGAAGCCAAGAGGTGTCTCCGAGGTGTTCCCGCTGCGTCTGTCCCGCATCGGGCGGCAGTGGGAGTCTGGCGTCTGACCCGTATCGGGCGGCCAGATCGTTTTGCGTATGTGCATTTAGTGCGCATCTAGGAGTGTGCGCACCGTCCGCTCTGCTTACAGAGTGGCCCGGTGTGCGCAAGGCGCTGGGAAACTGGCGCCCGGGGGGAAAGACCCGGCGGTGAGTGTCGTGGATCACGTCTCGCGGCTCACTGCTGGGCCGGTCTTGCCTTAATTGGCCGGGCCGAGAGGGAGGAAACCTCTATAAAAAGTTACCCCAATCCCAAGCTCGGTGCCGTGGCGAGGGGATGCGTGGCTGACGGGTGGTCAGTCGCGAACGGCACACCTCTAGGGAACCGGTGGACTCCCTAGAGTATGTACACTTACCCGGGTACAGGGGGCACTGCCCGGGTGGACCTTTATTTCCCCCATACTCGTGGGAACAATATGAGTGAAATTACAAATCAAACGGTTAAGGAACGAGTAGAGGAGAAAGGTGAGGGTAACGTCTTTTTTAAGACGCCCGTCGTATTGTTGGAAAGATGCAGTACACCACTGCAAGCATCGTCAGGGAGCCGCTTTTTCAGGCCAGGGGATCTCCCCGAGTCTGAGGACGAGCGAACCCTGACGGATGGAGAAAATGAGGGGATGTCAAGCCTGGATGTCGCGGACTCCTACGAGTCTGCGTCATCGACCGTGAGGTCCAGGTCACCGTCTGGAACACGGAACAGCGGTAAACCCAGGAGAGCAAGCAAACGGCAGGCGGATGAGGGCTCTTCAGCCCCCTCCCCAGCCAAAGTTGTGGCAGACGCAAGCTCCGCTGCCCGCAGAGGCCGAGGACGTCCTACTCATGGTGAGTCGGTGGGTAGGTCCAAGGCACGGGAGCAGCTTTGTGATGAAACACGCCGTGTTGCCGCCATGGAAGCCGAGGAGGAGGCTTCCCAACTTGCGGACCGGCTTGCGCATGGACGAAACAGGAGCGAGTTCTCCTTAAGGGATCCTACCGCGGAGGAGCTAAGTGGTCAGATCCGGGCTGCCACTGATACAGTTTTGTTCTGTGTGGCGCGGTCCGGCAACCTAAAGGGCAGCTTCCAGCGTGCCCTGAAGGAGGCAGCTACCTCTATTACGCGGGCGGGCGAGCTACTCAGCTCGAGGACGCGTGACGAAGAGACGCGGCGCTTGCAAGCCGCGAATGAACGATTGGCACAGGAGGTCGCGGACCTGAAGCGCGTCGTCCAGGAGCTCCGAGCCGAAAGGCTTGCTGATGCTCTCACGATCGCGCCGAAGCCGAACTCCGCCTCCTCGGAGGAGGAGTTTGTACAGCGACTCATGCGCCAGTTGGGAGGGATGATGGACGCCAAGTTGGCATCTATCTCCGAGCGGTTGCTCCCCGAGCGTCGCTTGCGCCCGCCACTTGCTGCGGACGCGCGCAAGGCTCAGGTTGAGCGACCCTCCCCCATGGCTGAGAAGGCAGCTAAAGTGCCGTCGTCTGCAAACTCTCCGCTGACGGAAAAAGCGCCGTCCGAGGTGTCCGCCCCTGTGGCCACGACCTCGACTGCCAGCGCAGATCCCGTCGTGAAGAGGAAGAGGAAGAAACGCGCGAAGAGAGCCGGGAAACAGGGACAGGAGCCATCACCCGCTTCCCAGCCTGCAGATTCCCGTCCGTCCAACCGGTCTGCAGCCGGCCCTGGAGCCGAACTGTGGACCGAGGTGGTCAGGCGCGGGAAGAAGAAGCCGGCCCCAACTGCGGCCCTCAAGCAGCAGCCGCCGGTACAGCCCGCCAAGAGGCCAACCGCCCCCGCAAAGAAGGCTCCTATACTCCGCCCGCCGAGGACCGCTGCCATTGTGGTGGCGATGCAACCGGGAGTGCAGGAAAGCCAGGAAAACACTTATGAGTCGGTGCTTGCCCAAGCCAAACGGGCAATCGATATCGGTGCGTTAGGGATCTCCGGGATCCGCTTCAGGGTCGCCAGGACTGGCGGAAAGATCCTGGAGATCGCCGGCGCCGATAACGAGGGGAAGGCCGACGCGCTGGCGGCCAAAATGAGGGAAGTCATCCCCGAGGCGATCGCCAAGGTTACGAGGCCGGTGAGAACCGTTGATGTCCGAATATCCGGACTTGACGACTCCGTCACCAAGGCTGAAGTCGCTGAGGCTGTTGCCAAGGTGGGTGGCTGCAACGCAGGGCTCCTGCGAGTTGGATCTATTGGCCGCACCTTCCAAGGTACAGGGGCCTGCGTGGTAAAGGTACCTATAGCTGCAGCCCAAAAGGTGGTCAGTGGGAGAGTTTTAGTGGGTTGGGTCTCTGCCCAGACTAGGCTCATGGATCGGAAACCGCTTAAGTGTTTCCGGTGCCTGGAGGTGGGACACGCCCGCGAAAACTGCTCCTCGTCTGCTGACCGCAGTGGTCTGTGCTACCGCTGCGGTGCGCCCGGGCATACAGCCAGAGGATGCACTGCCTCGCCGCACTGTCCTCTGTGCGCAGACGCAGGATTGCCAGCGAACCACAGGGTGGGCAGCAAGAGCTGCAAACCACCCAAGCGTGGCAATCGAGCAGGAAGGACAGTGGCCAGGACTCCGGCTGCACCGTCCAGGGCCGAAGGGCCCACCAACATGGAGGCAGAGTCTGTAACGGCGTAGGATGGCCTTCAAGCTGCTACAGGCGAACGTGAACCACTGTGCTGCTGCGCAAGATATCCTCTTGCAGCATGCGGCGGAGTGGTCCATAGACGCGGTCCTCGTCTCCGAACCCTATTTCATACCGGTCGACCGGGAGAACTGGGTCGGAGATGTGAGCGGCCTGTCGGCCATCATGGTGTCGGGGGCGCACCCTATCGACGTCGTAGCCAGGCAGAGCGGTGTCGTTGCCGCCAAGTGCAGGGAGTTTCTGCTGGTGGGGGTCTATTGCCCTCCCAGTCGAACCAGGAGCGAGTTCGAGGCCGATCTAGACCATCTCGGGTCGGTTCTCCGTCTGTCCACCCTGCCGGTGATCGTTGGCGGCGACTTCAACGCTAAGAATATAGCCTGGGGGTCACGTTTTACTGACCCCCGAGGGGAAAGTCTGTTGGACTGGGCGGTGTCCAACGGACTCGTAGTTGTCAACGTGGGGACCGAAGCCACATGCGTGCGACCGCAGGGGGAGTCCGTCGTGGACATTACGTTCGCGACCCCCGCAGTTGCAGCTCGGATCAGTGGCTGGAGAGTGGTCACAGAGGCGGAGAGCTTGTCGGATCACCGGTATATCCGGTATGACATCTCCGCCTCCAGTTCCGTGATCCCTTCAACCGGCACACCCCACCCGACATACCCCCGATGGAGGCTAAATTGCCTGGACAGAGAGACAGCGCGGGAAGCTGCGATCGTGAAGGCTTGGCTGCCTGTAGGTCCTGAGCCCGTCCAAGTGGATGTGGAGGCGGAATGGTTCCGGGAGGCCGTTACGGATGTGTGTGACGCGTCCATGCCTCGGTCCGGACCTTCCCATCCCCGGCGGAACGTCTATTGGTGGACGGAGGAGGTTGCGGAGTTGCGCCGTGCGTGTATCGCGGCGCGTCGCGCCTCCGCCAGACATCGTAGACGCAGACGCCGCGATCCGGCGCTGGACGAGCCGCTTTACCAGGCCTACAGAGAAGCCAAACAGGCACTCAAGATCGCCATCGTGGAGGCTAAAATCAAGGCGAGGGAGGAACTCCTGTCTTCGCTCGATACCGATCCGTGGGGACGCCCGTATCGCACGGTGCGGGGGAAACTCCGCCCATGGGCACCCCCGATCACGGAAAGGCTCGAGCCCGGGTTCCTCCAAAGTGTTGTGTCCACCTTGTTCCCAGCCCAGGTGGAGCACACCCCGCCTTTGATGTTGCCACACCCTGTGGCCTCCAGAGAGTCCCCTGAGCCCGTGTCTGAGGGCGAGTTCGGCGCGGCAATACAGCGGTTGAAGGCCAAGAACGTGGCCCCGGGTCCTGACGGGATTCCAGGTAAAATCTGGGTCCTCGTATCGGATATACTGGGTGACCGCGTTCGCAGGCTCCTAACCGCTTGCCTGCAGCAGGGGCGCTTCCCGGCGCTATGGAAGGAAGGGAGGCTCGTGCTTCTGAAGAAAGACGGACGTCCGACCGACTCCCCTTCGGCATACCGTCCGATCGTGCTGCTGGACGAGGTGGGCAAGCTCTTTGAAAGAGTCCTTGCAAACCGCCTTGTCCGGCACCTGGATACGGATGGGCCGAATCTGTCGGATGTACAGTATGGCTTCAGGAGAGAGCGCTCCACGATCGATGCTATCCTGCGGGTAAAATCGCTCGCCAGAGACGCGGTGGAGAGCGGCGGTGTGCTGTTGGCCGTGTCTATTGACATTGCCAACGCGTTCAACACGCTGCCGTGGACCACGATCAAGCAGGCGCTCCGTTTCCATGGGGTACCTGTCTACCTGCAGGACACCATCGCATCGTACCTGGAGGGACGAGAGGTTGCGTGTGATTCGGTGGACGGTCGTTTGCGGCATTCGGCCGGATGCGGCGTTCCACAGGGGTCTGTCCTAGGACCGCTCCTGTGGAATGTCGGGTTTGACTGGGCCCTCCGTGGCCAGTTCGTCGCGGGGGTTGGCGTAACTTGTTACGCCGACGATACCCTGCTGACAGCTCACGGGGACTCTTTTGCCGAGGCTGCACGTCGTGCGACTGCTGGGGTCGCCATGATTGTACACCGAATCGGCCGTTTGGGGCTACGGGTTGCGCTCGAGAAGTCTGAGGCCCTGTGTTTTCACGGGCCTCGACGAGCGCCGCCTGCGGGCGCTGGGTTGATGGTGGGTGGGGTTCAGATCCCCGTTTCGCCCACCATCCGGTACCTTGGGCTTGTGCTTGACGGAAGGTGGTGCTTCCAGGCCCATTTCCGTCAGCTCGCTTCCAAGCTCAACGCCGCCGCGGGTGCTTTGAGCCGGTTACTGCCAAACCTGGGTGGTCCGTCGACGGCTCCTCGACGACTGTACCTAGGGGTGGTCCGCTCAATGGCACTTTATGGTGCCCCGGTCTGGCATGACGCCCTCTCGTCCAAGAACGTGGCTGTTTTGCGGAGAGCTCAAAGGGTCTTAGCCTTGCGTATAGCGCGAGCCTACCGCACCACCTCCAACGATGCTGCGCTGGTTTTGGCCAGCAGCCTTCCCTGGGATCTCGACTCCCTGGTCCTCGCCGCGTTGTTCCAGTGGCGGGGAGACCAAAGATCACAGGGTAATAGGCCTGCACCGACGGAGGTGGAAGCTGAAAGGAGACAGCTCTTAGAGCTAGCCCACGAGCAGTGGCGCCGTAGATTGGCCAGTAGCCACTTGGGCGTCCGGGTCACTGAAGCCGTGCTCCCCGTTCTCACAGAATGGGTTGAGCGGCCACACGGCCAAGTGACATACCGGATGTCTCAGGTGTTTACGGGTCACGGGTGCTTTGGGTCATACCTCTGCCGCATTGGCAGGGAACCCTCCACCCGATGCTGGCACTGCGATGCTCCGGAGGACACGGCACAGCACACCCTTGAGGTGTGCCCGGCGTGGGTCGCTGACCGCCGTGCCCTTCGAGCACACGTGGGGGACGACCTGAGGCTGGGCTCCATAGTCCGGCGTATGGTCGACGACAGGGAGGCGTGGCGAGCCATGGCCGCATTTTGCGAGCATGTGCTTGCCCAAAAGGAGAGCGCGGAGCGAGAGCGAGAGGCTGAGGCTGACGCACTCCTTATGCGCCGTAGGCGCACTGGGCGCAGGAGGAACCGCCACCTCCTGCACATGCCCCTCCCTGTGCCTCGGGCGGCGGACGCGGGGGTGTCCGCTTCCCACTAGGAGGCGCGATGGTGTGTCTTGCGTTCCACGCATCATCGGGACAACAAGCCGGAGGATATCCTCCTCCGGCGCTGGAGGCAGGGGTATTATGCCCTCTCCAGAACGGGTGAGACCGTGTGTCGGTCTGGTCAGTGAGGGACTGCGGTAGTGTGCTGATGGCGCTGACCCGTGGTCCCGAACTATATGGCTCCCGAGAACGCCGCTGGTTTTTAGTGGGTAGGCCCCAATCGGGGAGAGTCCCACATAACCTATCGCTCCCCCCGAGAGTGGTAGGTATGCGTAACGCATTTTCCAGCGATAAAAAAAAAAAAAAAAAAAAAAGGTTAGGTTAGGTTAGGTTAGGTTAGGTTAGGTTAGGTTAGGTTAGGTTAGGTTAGGTTAGGTTAGGTTAGGTTAGGTTAGGTTAGGTTAGGTTAGGTTAGGTTAGGTTAGGTTAGGTTAGGTTAGGTTAGGTTAGGTTAGGTTAGGTTAGGTTAGGTTAGGTTAGGTTAGGTTAGGTTAGGTTAGGTTAGGTTAGGTTAGGTTAGGTTAGGTTAGGTTAGGTTAGGTTAGGTTAGGTTAGGTTAGGTTAGGTTAGGTTAGGTTAGGTTAGGTTAGGTTAGGTTAGGTTAGGTTAGGTTAGGTTAGGTTAGGTTAGGTTAGGTTAGGTTAGGTTAGGTTAGGTTAGGTTAGGTTAGGTTAGGTTAGGTTAGGTTAGGTTAGGTTAGGTTAGGTTAGGTTAGGTTAGGTTAGGTTAGGTTAGGTTAGGTTAGGTTAGGTTAGGTTAGGTTAGGTTAGGTTAGGTTAGGTTAGGTTAGGTTAGGTTAGGTTAGGTTAGGTTAGGTTAGGTTAGGTTAGGTTAGGTTAGGTTAGGTTAGGTTAGGTTAGGTTAGGTTAGGTTAGGTTAGGTTAGGTTAGGTTAGGTTAGGTTAGGTTAGGTTAGGTTAGGTTAGGTTAGGTTAGGTTAGGTTAGGTTAGGTTAGGTTAGGTTAGGTTAGGTTAGGTTAGGTTAGGTTAGGTTAGGTTAGGTTAGGTTAGGTTAGGTTAGGTTAGGTTAGGTTAGGTTAGGTTAGGTTAGGTTAGGTTAGGTTAGGTTAGGTTAGGTTAGGTTAGGTTAGGTTAGGTTAGGTTAGGTTAGGTTAGGTTAGGTTAGGTTAGGTTAGGTTAGGTTAGGTTAGGTTAGGTTAGGTTAGGTTAGGTTAGGTTAGGTTAGGTTAGGTTAGGTTAGGTTAGGTTAGGTTAGGTTAGGTTAGGTTAGGTTAGGTTAGGTTAGGTTAGGTTAGGTTAGGTTAGGTTAGGTTAGGTTAGGTTAGGTTAGGTTAGGTTAGGTTAGGTTAGGTTAGGTTAGGTTAGGTTAGGTTAGGTTAGGTTAGGTTAGGTTAGGTTAGGTTAGGTTAGGTTAGGTTAGGTTAGGTTAGGTTAGGTTAGGTTAGGTTAGGTTAGGTTAGGTTAGGTTAGGTTAGGTTAGGTTAGGTTAGGTTAGGTTAGGTTAGGTTAGGTTAGGTTAGGTTAGGTTAGGTTAGGTTAGGTTAGGTTAGGTTAGGTTAGGTTAGGTTAGGTTAGGTTAGGTTAGGTTAGGTTAGGTTAGGTTAGGTTAGGTTAGGTTAGGTTAGGTTAGGTTAGGTTAGGTTAGGTTAGGTTAGGTTAGGTTAGGTTAGGTTAGGTTAGGTTAGGTTAGGTTAGGTTAGGTTAGGTTAGGTTAGGTTAGGTTAGGTTAGGTTAGGTTAGGTTAGGTTAGGTTAGGTTAGGTTAGGTTAGGTTAGGTTAGGTTAGGTTAGGTTAGGTTAGGTTAGGTTAGGTTAGGTTAGGTTAGGTTAGGTTAGGTTAGGTTAGGTTAGGTTAGGTTAGGTTAGGTTAGGTTAGGTTAGGTTAGGTTAGGTTAGGTTAGGTTAGGTTAGGTTAGGTTAGGTTAGGTTAGGTTAGGTTAGGTTAGGTTAGGTTAGGTAGGTTAGGTTAGGTTAGGTTAGGTTAGGTTAGGTTAGGTTAGGTTAGGTTAGGTTAGGTTAGGTTAGGTTAGGTTAGGTTAGGTTAGGTTAGGTTAGGTTAGGTTAGGTTAGGTTAGGTTAGGTTAGGTTAGGTTAGGTTAGGTTAGGTTAGGTTAGGTTAGGTTAGGTTAGGTTAGGTTAGGTTAGGTTAGGTTAGGTTAGGTTAGGTTAGGTTAGGTTAGGTTAGGTTAGGTTAGGTTAGGTTAGGTTAGGTTAGGTTAGGTTAGGTTAGGTTAGGTTAGGTTAGGTTAGGTTAGGTTAGGTTAGGTTAGGTTAGGTTAGGTTAGGTTAGGTTAGGTTAGGTTAGGTTAGGTTAGGTTAGGTTAGGTTAGGTTAGGTTAGGTTAGGTTAGGTTAGGTTAGGTTAGGTTAGGTTAGGTTAGGTTAGGTTAGGTTAGGTTAGGTTAGGTTAGGTTAGGTTAGGTTAGGTTAGGTTAGGTTAGGTTAGGTTAGGTTAGGTTAGGTTAGGTTAGGTTAGGTTAGGTTAGGTTAGGTTAGGTTAGGTTAGGTTAGGTTAGGTTAGGTTAGGTTAGGTTAGGTTAGGTTAGGTTAGGTTAGGTTAGGTTAGGTTAGGTTAGGTTAGGTTAGGTTAGGTTAGGTTAGGTTAGGTTAGGTTAGGTTAGGTTAGGTTAGGTTAGGTTAGGTTAGGTTAGGTTAGGTTAGGTTAGGTTAGGTTAGGTTAGGTTAGGTTAGGTTAGGTTAGGTTAGGTTAGGTTAGGTTAGGTTAGGTTAGGTTAGGTTAGGTTAGGTTAGGTTAGGTTAGGTTAGGTTAGGTTAGGTTAGGTTAGGTTAGGTTAGGTTAGGTTAGGTTAGGTTAGGTTAGGTTAGGTTAGGTTAGGTTAGGTTAGGTTAGGTTAGGTTAGGTTAGGTTAGGTTAGGTTAGGTTAGGTTAGGTTAGGTTAGGTTAGGTTAGGTTAGGTTAGGTTAGGTTAGGTTAGGTTAGGTTAGGTTAGGTTAGGTTAGGTTAGGTTAGGTTAGGTTAGGTTAGGTTAGGTTAGGTTAGGTTAGGTTAGGTTAGGTTAGGTTAGGTTAGGTTAGGTTAGGTTAGGTTAGGTTAGGTTAGGTTAGGTTAGGTTAGGTTAGGTTAGGTTAGGTTAGGTTAGGTTAGGTTAGGTTAGGTTAGGTTAGGTTAGGTTAGGTTAGGTTAGGTTAGGTTAGGTTAGGTTAGGTTAGGTTAGGTTAGGTTAGGTTAGGTTAGGTTAGGTTAGGTTAGGTTAGGTTAGGTTAGGTTAGGTTAGGTTAGGTTAGGTTAGGTTAGGTTAGGTTAGGTTAGGTTAGGTTAGGTTAGGTTAGGTTAGGTTAGGTTAGGTTAGGTTAGGTTAGGTTAGGTTAGGTTAGGTTAGGTTAGGTTAGGTTAGGTTAGGTTAGGTTAGGTTAGGTTAGGTTAGGTTAGGTTAGGTTAGGTTAGGTTAGGTTAGGTTAGGTTAGGTTAGGTTAGGTTAGGTTAGGTTAGGTTAGGTTAGGTTAGGTTAGGTTAGGTTAGGTTAGGTTAGGTTAGGTTAGGTTAGGTTAGGTTAGGTTAGGTTAGGTTAGGTTAGGTTAGGTTAGGTTAGGTTAGGTTAGGTTAGGTTAGGTTAGGTTAGGTTAGGTTAGGTTAGGTTAGGTTAGGTTAGGTTAGGTTAGGTTAGGTTAGGTTAGGTTAGGTTAGGTTAGGTTAGGTTAGGTTAGGTTAGGTTAGGTTAGGTTAGGTTAGGTTAGGTTAGGTTAGGTTAGGTTAGGTTAGGTTAGGTTAGGTTAGGTTAGGTTAGGTTAGGTTAGGTTAGGTTAGGTTAGGTTAGGTTAGGTTAGGTTAGGTTAGGTTAGGTTAGGTTAGGTTAGGTTAGGTTAGGTTAGGTTAGGTTAGGTTAGGTTAGGTTAGGTTAGGTTAGGTTAGGTTAGGTTAGGTTAGGTTAGGTTAGGTTAGGTTAGGTTAGGTTAGGTTAGGTTAGGTTAGGTTAGGTTAGGTTAGGTTAGGTTAGGTTAGGTTAGGTTAGGTTAGGTTAGGTTAGGTTAGGTTAGGTTAGGTTAGGTTAGGTTAGGTTAGGTTAGGTTAGGTTAGGTTAGGTTAGGTTAGGTTAGGTTAGGTTAGGTTAGGTTAGGTTAGGTTAGGTTAGGTTAGGTTAGGTTAGGTTAGGTTAGGTTAGGTTAGGTTAGGTTAGGTTAGGTTAGGTTAGGTTAGGTTAGGTTAGGTTAGGTTAGGTTAGGTTAGGTTAGGTTAGGTTAGGTTAGGTTAGGTTAGGTTAGGTTAGGTTAGGTTAGGTTAGGTTAGGTTAGGTTAGGTTAGGTTAGGTTAGGTTAGGTTAGGTTAGGTTAGGTTAGGTTAGGTTAGGTTAGGTTAGGTTAGGTTAGGTTAGGTTAGGTTAGGTTAGGTTAGGTTAGGTTAGGTTAGGTTAGGTTAGGTTAGGTTAGGTTAGGTTAGGTTAGGTTAGGTTAGGTTAGGTTAGGTTAGGTTAGGTTAGGTTAGGTTAGGTTAGGTTAGGTTAGGTTAGGTTAGGTTAGGTTAGGTTAGGTTAGGTTAGGTTAGGTTAGGTTAGGTTAGGTTAGGTTAGGTTAGGTTAGGTTAGGTTAGGTTAGGTTAGGTTAGGTTAGGTTAGGTTAGGTTAGGTTAGGTTAGGTTAGGTTAGGTTAGGTTAGGTTAGGTTAGGTTAGGTTAGGTTAGGTTAGGTTAGGTTAGGTTAGGTTAGGTTAGGTTAGGTTAGGTTAGGTTAGGTTAGGTTAGGTTAGGTTAGGTTAGGTTAGGTTAGGTTAGGTTAGGTTAGGTTAGGTTAGGTTAGGTTAGGTTAGGTTAGGTTAGGTTAGGTTAGGTTAGGTTAGGTTAGGTTAGGTTAGGTTAGGTTAGGTTAGGTTAGGTTAGGTTAGGTTAGGTTAGGTTAGGTTAGGTTAGGTTAGGTTAGGTTAGGTTAGGTTAGGTTAGGTTAGGTTAGGTTAGGTTAGGTTAGGTTAGGTTAGGTTAGGTTAGGTTAGGTTAGGTTAGGTTAGGTTAGGTTAGGTTAGGTTAGGTTAGGTTAGGTTAGGTTAGGTTAGGTTAGGTTAGGTTAGGTTAGGTTAGGTTAGGTTAGGTTAGGTTAGGTTAGGTTAGGTTAGGTTAGGTTAGGTTAGGTTAGGTTAGGTTAGGTTAGGTTAGGTTAGGTTAGGTTAGGTTAGGTTAGGTTAGGTTAGGTTAGGTTAGGTTAGGTTAGGTTAGGTTAGGTTAGGTTAGGTTAGGTTAGGTTAGGTTAGGTTAGGTTAGGTTAGGTTAGGTTAGGTTAGGTTAGGTTAGGTTAGGTTAGGTTAGGTTAGGTTAGGTTAGGTTAGGTTAGGTTAGGTTAGGTTAGGTTAGGTTAGGTTAGGTTAGGTTAGGTTAGGTTAGGTTAGGTTAGGTTAGGTTAGGTTAGGTTAGGTTAGGTTAGGTTAGGTTAGGTTAGGTTAGGTTAGGTTAGGTTAGGTTAGGTTAGGTTAGGTTAGGTTAGGTTAGGTTAGGTTAGGTTAGGTTAGGTTAGGTTAGGTTAGGTTAGGTTAGGTTAGGTTAGGTTAGGTTAGGTTAGGTTAGGTTAGGTTAGGTTAGGTTAGGTTAGGTTAGGTTAGGTTAGGTTAGGTTAGGTTAGGTTAGGTTAGGTTAGGTTAGGTTAGGTTAGGTTAGGTTAGGTTAGGTTAGGTTAGGTTAGGTTAGGTTAGGTTAGGTTAGGTTAGGTTAGGTTAGGTTAGGTTAGGTTAGGTTAGGTTAGGTTAGGTTAGGTTAGGTTAGGTTAGGTTAGGTTAGGTTAGGTTAGGTTAGGTTAGGTTAGGTTAGGTTAGGTTAGGTTAGGTTAGGTTAGGTTAGGTTAGGTTAGGTTAGGTTAGGTTAGGTTAGGTTAGGTTAGGTTAGGTTAGGTTAGGTTAGGTTAGGTTAGGTTAGGTTAGGTTAGGTTAGGTTAGGTTAGGTTAGGTTAGGTTAGGTTAGGTTAGGTTAGGTTAGGTTAGGTTAGGTTAGGTTAGGTTAGGTTAGGTTAGGTTAGGTTAGGTTAGGTTAGGTTAGGTTAGGTTAGGTTAGGTTAGGTTAGGTTAGGTTAGGTTAGGTTAGGTTAGGTTAGGTTAGGTTAGGTTAGGTTAGGTTAGGTTAGGTTAGGTTAGGTTAGGTTAGGTTAGGTTAGGTTAGGTTAGGTTAGGTTAGGTTAGGTTAGGTTAGGTTAGGTTAGGTTAGGTTAGGTTAGGTTAGGTTAGGTTAGGTTAGGTTAGGTTAGGTTAGGTTAGGTTAGGTTAGGTTAGGTTAGGTTAGGTTAGGTTAGGTTAGGTTAGGTTAGGTTAGGTTAGGTTAGGTTAGGTTAGGTTAGGTTAGGTTAGGTTAGGTTAGGTTAGGTTAGGTTAGGTTAGGTTAGGTTAGGTTAGGTTAGGTTAGGTTAGGTTAGGTTAGGTTAGGTTAGGTTAGGTTAGGTTAGGTTAGGTTAGGTTAGGTTAGGTTAGGTTAGGTTAGGTTAGGTTAGGTTAGGTTAGGTTAGGTTAGGTTAGGTTAGGTTAGGTTAGGTTAGGTTAGGTTAGGTTAGGTTAGGTTAGGTTAGGTTAGGTTAGGTTAGGTTAGGTTAGGTTAGGTTAGGTTAGGTTAGGTTAGGTTAGGTTAGGTTAGGTTAGGTTAGGTTAGGTTAGGTTAGGTTAGGTTAGGTTAGGTTAGGTTAGGTTAGGTTAGGTTAGGTTAGGTTAGGTTAGGTTAGGTTAGGTTAGGTTAGGTTAGGTTAGGTTAGGTTAGGTTAGGTTAGGTTAGGTTAGGTTAGGTTAGGTTAGGTTAGGTTAGGTTAGGTTAGGTTAGGTTAGGTTAGGTTAGGTTAGGTTAGGTTAGGTTAGGTTAGGTTAGGTTAGGTTAGGTTAGGTTAGGTTAGGTTAGGTTAGGTTAGGTTAGGTTAGGTTAGGTTAGGTTAGGTTAGGTTAGGTTAGGTTAGGTTAGGTTAGGTTAGGTTAGGTTAGGTTAGGTTAGGTTAGGTTAGGTTAGGTTAGGTTAGGTTAGGTTAGGTTAGGTTAGGTTAGGTTAGGTTAGGTTAGGTTAGGTTAGGTTAGGTTAGGTTAGGTTAGGTTAGGTTAGGTTAGGTTAGGTTAGGTTAGGTTAGGTTAGGTTAGGTTAGGTTAGGTTAGGTTAGGTTAGGTTAGGTTAGGTTAGGTTAGGTTAGGTTAGGTTAGGTTAGGTTAGGTTAGGTTAGGTTAGGTTAGGTTAGGTTAGGTTAGGTTAGGTTAGGTTAGGTTAGGTTAGGTTAGGTTAGGTTAGGTTAGGTTAGGTTAGGTTAGGTTAGGTTAGGTTAGGTTAGGTTAGGTTAGGTTAGGTTAGGTTAGGTTAGGTTAGGTTAGGTTAGGTTAGGTTAGGTTAGGTTAGGTTAGGTTAGGTTAGGTTAGGTTAGGTTAGGTTAGGTTAGGTTAGGTTAGGTTAGGTTAGGTTAGGTTAGGTTAGGTTAGGTTAGGTTAGGTTAGGTTAGGTTAGGTTAGGTTAGGTTAGGTTAGGTTAGGTTAGGTTAGGTTAGGTTAGGTTAGGTTAGGTTAGGTTAGGTTAGGTTAGGTTAGGTTAGGTTAGGTTAGGTTAGGTTAGGTTAGGTTAGGTTAGGTTAGGTTAGGTTAGGTTAGGTTAGGTTAGGTTAGGTTAGTTAGGTTAGGTTAGGTTAGGTTAGGTTAGGTTAGGTTAGGTTAGGTTAGGTTAGGTTAGGTTAGGTTAGGTTAGGTTAGGTTAGGTTAGGTTAGGTTAGGTTAGGTTAGGTTAGGTTAGGTTAGGTTAGGTTAGGTTAGGTTAGGTTAGGTTAGGTTAGGTTAGGTTAGGTTAGGTTAGGTTAGGTTAGGTTAGGTTAGGTTAGGTTAGGTTAGGTTAGGTTAGGTTAGGTTAGGTTAGGTTAGGTTAGGTTAGGTTAGGTTAGGTTAGGTTAGGTTAGGTTAGGTTAGGTTAGGTTAGGTTAGGTTAGGTTAGGTTAGGTTAGGTTAGGTTAGGTTAGGTTAGGTTAGGTTAGGTTAGGTTAGGTTAGGTTAGGTTAGGTTAGGTTAGGTTAGGTTAGGTAGTAGGTTAGGTTAGGTTAGGTTAGGTTAGGTTAGGTTAGGTTAGGTTAGGTTAGGTTAGGTTAGGTTAGGTTAGGTTAGGTTAGGTTAGGTTAGGTTAGGTTAGGTTAGGTTAGGTTAGGTTAGGTTAGGTTAGGTTAGGTTAGGTTAGGTTAGGTTAGGTTAGGTTAGGTTAGGTTAGGTTAGGTTAGGTTAGGTTAGGTTAGGTTAGGTTAGGTTAGGTTAGGTTAGGTAGGTTAGGTTAGGTTAGGTTAGGTTAGGTTAGGTTAGGTTAGGTTAGGTTAGGTTAGGTTAGGTTAGGTTAGGTTAGGTTAGGTTAGGTTAG
>OX438946.1:19431595-19433251 GCA_949316185.1 Pyrausta nigrata | reverse complement strand
TAACCTAACCTAACCTAACCTAACCTAGACCTAACCTAACCTAACCTAACCTAACCTAACCTAACCTAACCTAACCTAACCTAACCTAACCTAACCTAACCTAACCTAACCTAACCTAACCTAACCTAACCTAACCTAACCTAACCTAACCTAACCTAACCTAACCTAACCTAACCTAACCTAACCTAACCTAACCTAACCTAACCTAACCTAACCTAACCTAACCTAACCTAACCTAACCTAACCTAACCTAACCTAACCTAACCTAACCTAACCTAACCTAACCTAACCTAACCTAACCTAACCTAACCTAACCTAACCTAACCTAACCTAACCTAACCTAACCTAACCTAACCTAACCTAACCTAACCTAACCTAACCTAACCTAACCTAACCTAACCTAACCTAACCTAACCTAACCTAACCTAACCTAACCTAACCTAACCTAACCTAACCTAACCTAACCTAACCTAACCTAACCTAACCTAACCTAACCTAACCTAACCTAACCTAACCTAACCTAACCTAACCTAACCTAACCTAACCTAACCTAACCTAACCTAACCTAACCTAACCTAACCTAACCTAACCTAACCTAACCTAACCTAACCTAACCTAACCTAACCTAACCTAACCTAACCTAACCTAACCTAACCTAACCTAACCTAACCTAACCTAACCTAACCTAACCTAACCTAACCTAACCTAACCTAACCTAACCTAACCTAACCTAACCTAACCTAACCTAACCTAACCTAACCTAACCTAACCTAACCTAACCTAACCTAACCTAACCTAACCTAACCTAACCTAACCTAACCTAACCTAACCTAACCTAACCTAACCTAACCTAACCTAACCTAACCTAACCTAACCTAACCTAACCTAACCTAACCTAACCTAACCTAACCTAACCTAACCTAACCTAACCTAACCTAACCTAACCTAACCTAACCTAACCTAACCTAACCTAACCTAACCTAACCTAACCTAACCTAACCTAACCTAACCTAACCTAACCTAACCTAACCTAACCTAACCTAACCTAACCTAACCTAACCTAACCTAACCTAACCTAACCTAACCTAACCTAACCTAACCTAACCTAACCTAACCTAACCTAACCTAACCTAACCTAACCTAACCTAACCTAACCTAACCTAACCTAACCTAACCTAACCTAACCTAACCTAACCTAACCTAACCTAACCTAACCTAACCTAACCTAACCTAACCTAACCTAACCTAACCTAACCTAACCTAACCTAACCTAACCTAACCTAACCTAACCTAACCTAACCTAACCTAACCTAACCTAACCTAACCTAACCTAACCTAACCTAACCTAACCTAACCTAACCTAACCTAACCTAACCTAACCTAACCTAACCTAACCTAACCTAACCTAACCTAACCTAACCTAACCTAACCTAACCTAACCTAACCTAACCTAACCTAACCTAACCTAACCTAACCTAACCTAACCTAACCTAACCTAACCTAACCTAACCTAACCTAACCTAACCTAACCTAACCTAACCTAACCTAACCTAACCTAACCTAACCTAACCTAACCTAACCTAACCTAACCTAACCTAACCTAACCTAACCTAACCTAACCTAACCTAACCTAACCTAACCTAACCTAACCTAACC
>OX438946.1:19424095-19426595 GCA_949316185.1 Pyrausta nigrata | reverse complement strand
TAACCTAACCTAACCTAACCTAACCTAACCTAACCTAACCTAACCTAACCTAACCTAACCTAACCTAACCTAACCTAACCTAACCTAACCTAACCTAACCTAACCTAACCTAACCTAACCTAACCTAACCTAACCTAACCTAACCTAACCTAACCTAACCTAACCTAACCTAACCTAACCTAACCTAACCTAACCTAACCTAACCTAACCTAACCTAACCTAACCTAACCTAACCTAACCTAACCTAACCTAACCTAACCTAACCTAACCTAACCTAACCTAACCTAACCTAACCTAACCTAACCTAACCTAACCTAACCTAACCTAACCTAACCTAACCTAACCTAACCTAACCTAACCTAACCTAACCTAACCTAACCTAACCTAACCTAACCTAACCTAACCTAACCTAACCTAACCTAACCTAACCTAACCTAACCTAACCTAACCTAACCTAACCTAACCTAACCTAACCTAACCTAACCTAACCTAACCTAACCTAACCTAACCTAACCTAACCTAACCTAACCTAACCTAACCTAACCTAACCTAACCTAACCTAACCTAACCTAACCTAACCTAACCTAACCTAACCTAACCTAACCTAACCTAACCTAACCTAACCTAACCTAACCTAACCTAACCTAACCTAACCTAACCTAACCTAACCTAACCTAACCTAACCTAACCTAACCTAACCTAACCTAACCTAACCTAACCTAACCTAACCTAACCTAACCTAACCTAACCTAACCTAACCTAACCTAACCTAACCTAACCTAACCTAACCTAACCTAACCTAACCTAACCTAACCTAACCTAACCTAACCTAACCTAACCTAACCTAACCTAACCTAACCTAACCTAACCTAACCTAACCTAACCTAACCTAACCTAACCTAACCTAACCTAACCTAACCTAACCTAACCTAACCTAACCTAACCTAACCTAACCTAACCTAACCTAACCTAACCTAACCTAACCTAACCTAACCTAACCTAACCTAACCTAACCTAACCTAACCTAACCTAACCTAACCTAACCTAACCTAACCTAACCTAACCTAACCTAACCTAACCTAACCTAACCTAACCTAACCTAACCTAACCTAACCTAACCTAACCTAACCTAACCTAACCTAACCTAACCTAACCTAACCTAACCTAACCTAACCTAACCTAACCTAACCTAACCTAACCTAACCTAACCTAACCTAACCTAACCTAACCTAACCTAACCTAACCTAACCTAACCTAACCTAACCTAACCTAACCTAACCTAACCTAACCTAACCTAACCTAACCTAACCTAACCTAACCTAACCTAACCTAACCTAACCTAACCTAACCTAACCTAACCTAACCTAACCTAACCTAACCTAACCTAACCTAACCTAACCTAACCTAACCTAACCTAACCTAACCTAACCTAACCTAACCTAACCTAACCTAACCTAACCTAACCTAACCTAACCTAACCTAACCTAACCTAACCTAACCTAACCTAACCTAACCTAACCTAACCTAACCTAACCTAACCTAACCTAACCTAACCTAACCTAACCTAACCTAACCTAACCTAACCTAACCTAACCTAACCTAACCTAACCTAACCTAACCTAACCTAACCTAACCTAACCTAACCTAACCTAACCTAACCTAACCTAACCTAACCTAACCTAACCTAACCTAACCTAACCTAACCTAACCTAACCTAACCTAACCTAACCTAACCTAACCTAACCTAACCTAACCTAACCTAACCTAACCTAACCTAACCTAACCTAACCTAACCTAACCTAACCTAACCTAACCTAACCTAACCTAACCTAACCTAACCTAACCTAACCTAACCTAACCTAACCTAACCTAACCTAACCTAACCTAACCTAACCTAACCTAACCTAACCTAACCTAACCTAACCTAACCTAACCTAACCTAACCTAACCTAACCTAACCTAACCTAACCTAACCTAACCTAACCTAACCTAACCTAACCTAACCTAACCTAACCTAACCTAACCTAACCTAACCTAACCTAACCTAACCTAACCTAACCTAACCTAACCTAACCTAACCTAACCTAACCTAACCTAACCTAACCTAACCTAACCTAACCTAACCTAACCTAACCTAACCTAACCTAACCTAACCTAACCTAACCTAACCTAACCTAACCTAACCTAACCTAACCTAACCTAACCTAACCTAACCTAACCTAACCTAACCTAACCTAACCTAACCTAACCTAACCTAACCTAACCTAACCTAACCTAACCTAACCTAACCTAACCTAACCTAACCTAACCTAACCTAACCTAACCTAACCTAACCTAACCTAACCTAACCTAACCTAACCTAACCTAACCTAACCTAACCTAACCTAACCTAACCTAACCTAACCTAACCTAACCTAACCTAACCTAACCTAACCTAACCTAACCTAACCTAACCTAACCTAACCTAACCTAACCTAACCTAACCTAACCTAACCTAACC